>VRLP01007367.1:0-22236 GCA_009660295.1 Lophius piscatorius | reverse complement strand
TTTTTTTTTTTTTTATTGATGCTTTTATCTGCTTTTGCTTTGTAGCACTTTGAGATTTGATCCAAATGTAAAGTGCATTATAAATTAAATGTATTATTATTATTATTATTTTGATCATCTAAACAGTCTATTTTTCACAGAAAATATATATTTTTGCAGGTCAGTTATTTTTAGAATTCAGTTTTATATTGTGAAATATAAGTTTTCACTGTATTTCCTGTTATTCTTTTGTCTTTGTCCTCTAAATTCTAGCTGTCACCTGATTTCCTTTTTGGGAGCCACAAGAGGAATGCCGAAAATGGCTGGCAGGTGAAACAGGTAAAACTCTATCAGCTGCACACTGTCACCACCAGGGGGCCTGTAATGCATTTCACATTTGCTTTCATGTTGCAAAAGTGTAATTGACACAAGATAAACTGCTTTTACCAGTTTTACAAAGTTTCTTTTTAGGCAACAGGATGTATTAATTTGAGTGTCAAATTATTCTAGAGACGTAGTCTGCTGCCTCGACTTTGTCACCCGGGTCCACATTGACAACTAGAAGCACATCAATCAATCCAATCAATCCATTGTGCATAAATATCCATGGGTTTTTCGGCTGCCTGCTCTTATTAAAGAGTTCAGCTGACTACACTTTTCTCGTAATTTGTGTTCACCAGCCCGACTGAGAAGGTAATCCGTAAGTGTATTATCAGCACTTAAAGGGCTTTTGATGGTGGGTATTTTCGTCATGAAAATCAATTAACTCTTAGATTTGCTACAACTGCATCTTCACTGTATTACTGTAGAATATATTAAGTAATAACAGCTACGCTCTTTAGATTCCCAGCGATCAGCATTTATGCATATTTTAGTGGTGAAATAGCCACTCATGGTGTAAAAAGAACAGTTGTTACCCAAGCAGTTTTTAAAGCAACATGTTGCATCACAGTGGGGTGTGGGTGCGCTTGGTTTAGTCCTTTTAAAAGGCCTCCTCTTTGCAAAAGGAGCACATTTGGCTCTTAGTGCTAATCCTCCTTGCATGAAAAGATGGAAAACATTGAGAAGGATATTTAGTCTGATTGTTGAAAGTAGGTTACAGGGATTGGGGAAGTTACTTAATTATGGCTCCTGCTGCAAGTTTTTTTTAAATTTAATTTCTGTGTGACCATGAACATGAATGTATATGGTAAAACTATTTGCCTAAATAATCAGCTTAATACAGAACCAATCCGACATAGCATTATGTTTTATAATACTTACCCAAGTTTGGTACCTGCTGATAGAATTGAGTTGAGACAAATATATAAATAATCTGACACTGAAGCAATGTGCTTGGTAAAACTCTCCTAACTGTGATTAACCTTCCAGCATACTGTGCCCTGACTCTGACACTTTCTAAGCCAAGTTAAATATTTTAGACATTCTACAAAATCCGTTGCACTTTAGTCCAAGAAAAAAATTGTCACAAGCAAAATACTTCTACTTGAGAATGAAGTCACGAATATTCACAAAAAATATGATACGCAAATGACTCCCGGATAAATAGTCAAATCCATGCATGAACAAAAATGTTGGGTACCACTTTACCATGAGACTACCTTTCTAAATTATTTCTAAATTGTTTATAAATTAGGTCGTAAACACTCTAAGTCAAAAGTTAATGTTTATAAACAGCTTATAACATTGCTCTATATTTATCAATGCGGGCCGCTATTTGGCAATATCAAGTCAGCAGTACAGATAAGTGTGTTCATTATTTGGCAAGCATCAGATCTCTGATACCCTTAATAACTAATGAGTTATAGCAGCTTTTTAAGGATTTGTAAAGTGATTACAACTTAATTAGTAAACTGCGTACAAGCCATTTATAAATTGTTAAGCGATACAAAAGGTTGAAATAGCCGATTGGAAAAAAAACAACAATCAATGCAAATTACTACATGCTCCATCAGTAGCATTTGTGTATCACTATTTTCTATTATGCTGTTAAGGTGGATAAAAAGTGTACGTACTTTTTTGTCACATATATTAAACATTGAAACCAAAAGTCAAATGCGAAGGTAAAAGTCAGTCCTGTCCTTCAGTAAGTTTTGCATGCTTGTTTGCTTGATTCATATCAGTATGTCCCACAGGAAGTAAGGGGATCATGGGGGAAACTGCATGTTTATTTTTGTTACGGCCCTAATTTCTCTGTTGCTCCTGACAGTTGCTCGTTTGTGATTAACTTATGCTGTTTCCAGAATTTTTGCTCATTCATTCATCAAGTTGCACACTTTCAAGGCTGCTTAAGGCAACATCATCACCTAATTATTAAAATAAACTGTAACTATAAATAAAAATTAAAAGAACTCAAGTCTGAACGGAGTTATTCTAAGGAGACACATATCTGCTGTGACAGGGTTTAACCAAGATTTACCCATCTAAAAATACCTATTTCATATTGTGTTGATTTTTCACCTCACACAGGATAAATCAGTGTTTTTTTCCTCTCCCTTGTTTTTTGCTCCACCTTTCACCATTGACTCGACATTTGGCCCTGATCTTTATCCTCCGTGAAGAGCATGCAGCGTGCCGCCTCCTCTGATACCCTGAGCACAATGGCGTTCAGCAAAGCGATTGCCCAGTACCATAACCCTGGTCCCATGCATGATGTGCAAAAGCAGCCGCTCAGCCACTCCCAGTCACTGGTACTGTGTGAGAGCGGCAAGGTAGTCCCCTCCGGATCACGAACACACAAACTCCTCAACTGTGCAGGAAGTTCACAGATATGGAACGAGAAGAGAAAAGTGTACAACTAAAAGTCACATACACACCCAGCATGAACGCAGCTGATGACGTCCACTCTCTTTCAGCTGGTGGATCAGTGCAGAGATTACTCCTGTAATATGACAGACATCGTCGTGGAGCCTCCGTCTCCTGAGAGTTCTCCAGACAGCTACGGCAGCACACCGGTGAGAAAACGATCCCCGCTTTTTACTTTAGAAATGAAAAACATCTGATTGCAATAATTAATATTGATTTGATAGATGAACAGCTTTTGCAGGATTAATGTTTATGTGCAAACAGCACATAAACATTTGGTGAAGTATCAGACCACCTCGCCAACGGTAAACAGCAGTATGAATGAACTCTTGGGCTGTGATGTTGTTACCCAGTGCAATATCGCTCAAGCAGCTCCGGATTTCGGCTCAGCTTGTAGAACTTTTCTCAAGGACAGTTTGTTTCCATTGGCAGATGTTATGAGACGTCTGCAGCTGACGCTTAGAGCTGTCATGATTTTACCTGATGAATAATAATCGTTCAAATGACTACGATAAACATTATAATTGCTGTATTCTGCAAGTTATGGATAAGAAAAAGAGACAAATATTTGCTCTGCCATCTTTTTATTTATTTTTTACAGACTAATGGGGTGATTCGAAAGATAATTGTGGTTAATACAAATAATTAATATAGAAGATTACGAATAATTGTGAAAGGTCTACTCACACTTAGAGATTACTCTGAACAGAATTCAGTCGCAGCTATTTTTCTTCAGTTTAATAATGAATAAAACCATCGACAGGGATGTCTTTGGATTAATATGATAACTGTTTTGAAAAAAAGGTTATTTTTGTGTAAGATTATGATCATGACTTTCTCTATGGAATATAATAATAATAAACTTGATTTGTATATAATCTTTCTTAACAAGGTTGTTTCACAGAAAAAGAAAAAAAAAAATCAACAAATAAAAAGTGCAGATAGAAACAAACACAGATAGAAAACACAGTGGTAATAAAAAGGGACCAGATAAAATCAACACAATAATCCCAAAAGATTGAGGGATAGAATCAGTTACTAAACTTAGAACGACCAGAGGATTGTGATAAAATCATTGACTTCTACTAATAATTCAAAAAAGAAACTTCCTATAAAAGAAGGTTTTAAGAGGATTTAAAGGATGCAGATGTTGTAGCCTGTCTGATTTCCACAGGAAGACTGTTCCACAGACTGGGGGTTCTAACGGCGAAGGCCCGCTCACCTGTGGTCACGAGCCGAGATCATATCTTATAACCTATCCAAAAAGAAACAATTCATAGTTCCCCTCTGTTGTTTTATTCCAAATGATCTTTACTCCGGTGTTTGTTTCTCCTCCTCCTTAAATGATCTACTCAACACTTAAAACTTCAATGCTAGTTTTAATTGTGCGCTCTGGCACCTTCATCGGGGCCACACAGCAGTGGGAGGCTTTCGATTAGCTCCCCTCCTGCTATTTTTTGAATGATGCAACAGTCAAGTTGAAAGGCTTCGCTGCGGATGCAGCTTATTACACAGAGGAGAAGCCTTCTGCTGTACTGCACTGTTAACATCTCAACTTCTCTCATACTTCAGTGCCTACATTGTCTCATGATATTTGTGTGACTGTTACTATATTTGTTCTTGACTGCTGCAGATATTAATATTCTTTATTAATGTTCTCAGGAGTTGGAGAAAGCCGGCCTCTTAAACAAGACAAAGATTGCAGAGGGAGGCCGGAAACTGAGGTGCAATGTTGCGATGTCGCTGTCATTAGAGACAAAAACACTTGATTGAGATTGCAGTTTTTTCATCTGACAGGTGACCCTCTGATTGTTCATTCGCAGGAAAAACTGGAGCCTGTCTTGGGTGGTGTTGGTTGGGAACAGTCTAGTTTTCTTCAAAGATCCTAAATCCCAGACACCTTCCAGCTGGGTAAGAGCTGACACAAACTCTGTGTTTCATGATTTTCAGTATTTTTCTTTTCCAGCATATAATAAAAACCTGGTGTGAAATCATCACATGAATCATTTCTTGGATTTAAACATCCCCCGCCAACTCCTGGGACTCATTGTGAAACGCAGATGTCAAGTTTTCTGTACAGTGACAGGGACTCTCTGCAAAAACAAATTCTAATCAAGATAAAATATATTTAATCAAGGTTATATATGCTTAATTTTTGTTTAACAAGATATGTCTTCCTACCAGGCAGCTGCTTTTTCAAGCATTTTGTTCCTCAATTATCTTTCTATCTATCTATTAGATAGAAAGACAATCTATCTATTAAGGAATTATAACTTGTTAATGAGATTTTATTGCTGGTTGTGGGGTCGGTTAATGCATTTGATCTAATAGAGCTTTAAAACAACTATAAAGAAGCACAGCTAGTATTAAACAAAGATTTACATTATTTACTTTGTTTATTCACCAAAGTACTTGTTTGAGAGCAAATAGCTCATCTGACCTTTAGATGGGGATTTAACTTTATTTCAAGATTACTGCAATGGTGTTCATCGCAATATTCAAGCATATTTCCTACATAGCGGTAACATAATTCTTATCCCCTCAAAATTTACTTGTTTTTAGTCCGGCCTCACTCATTTTATCACACTTATATAATCACAATTAAGATTTATGTGGGTTCTGGTTAGATATTTTTTACTTATTTTAAGAAATCTTGGCAAACCAAATTTTCTTGTTCTGGTTTCAGAAAATATTACTGATTTAAATTAATGTAGCCCTAATTTTAGAACTATTTCCTTCCTGTTTTTCAAAGCTGAGTTTTTGAAGCAGATGTGAAATTATGCAAAGTTGTTGGAGGTGTTGTGTGTGAAATTTGGTCATAATGTAGGAGTCAATCAAAGGAGGCAAAAAGTGCTTACAGCAGAATTCCAAACAGCAAAAAAAATGCTCCAACTCATATTTTTTGTAAAGTTTATGGGCTAATGCAGCCAACCACGTGTAAAGAAAATACCCTAAAATACTATTATTATGATGATTATAATTCTGTGCGTGTGTGTGTGTGTGTATGTGTGTGCGTGTACCTTTTGTTTGACAACAGAAACCAGGAAACAGTCGACCTGAGAGCAGTGTGGATTTGCGAGGAGCACAGCTTCACTGGGCCAATGAGCTTTCCAGCAAGAAGAATGTGTTCAAGGTAAGAAACCCATGAAAATACAATCAAGTGTTTTTCAATTTCCATGTGAGCATGAAGTGTCTCAACTTCACACAGAGGCCAAAGCCGAAGTGAGTGAAAGCAGGAAAACATTGAATCATGTTGCAGCAAATGGTCCTTATCAGCGAGAGTAGTGAGAGTAGGAAGCTCAGCTTTGTCCCTTTACTTTATAGTCACCTTCTTTGAGGAAGAGGAACTTATAACATAACTTGCTTTGATCAAGACATGAAGTTGATTAAATTATATGCTTATTCTCATTGGGGAGACGCTGGGATGGTCGGTAGTGTTAATAACCACGCTACCACTACTAATAATAATACATTTAATTTATAATGCACTAGTGACATGTTGTGTAAATGTGTGTTGTAGCTTCGGACCGTGACAGGAAATGAGTTCTTGCTGCAGTCGGAGACAGAATCTCTAATCAAAGAGTGGTACAGTACCATCAAGAACGTCATCGACAGGCTGGTGAGACACAAAACAAGCACAACACAAACAAGACATGCGAGCCTATCCCAGCTGACAGTGGATTAGAGGCAGGGGACAATGCTGGCAATTCGCCATTTCATAGAATCGCTGAATTCACTGATATACATATATTCATATATCACATGTTACTGGACGATGGGAAGAAGCTGGAGCAACAAGATGGAACCCATGCCAACACGCACAGAACAAAGTCAACATAGAAAGGACCAAGGTTCTCAGATGGATTAAAACCAAGAACCTTCTAGTTATCAGGAAACAGTGCTGCTTCAAGATGACTCAAAAACTCCAATATTTTCTGCAAAAGCCTTCTAAAAACAACAAATTGCTGAAGTGATGTTTTTTTTTTTATATTTAAGAACATTTATTATTTGTATGTTCTGTAAGATTCCAAGAAAGCAGGTTGAATTTATTGTTGCTTATTCTGTGAGAGGGATTTGTCTCAGCAGCAGGTTTCCGGGGGCAAACCGAAATAAATTTGAAAAGTCTTACCACATATTGATTTTAAGAAAGTTCACTTGTATATTTCTGACGCTAGGGGGAGTTTAATCTCCATACATCTTCGAGCCATAACTTCTCAAACCTTGGTCAGATTTAGTCCAGATTTGGTGCCTATGAATCGACTTGATCTATCTTGCATGTATCATATCTTACATTAGCAATTCATGTTTCACTCACTAGGGGGAGCAGTTTTTTGTTTTGTTTTTTACCATTGGCTCATATTAATCCACACAGGGACAGCTATCTTGTCTATATTTTATTTCACTGCAATAGATCATATTTTATTTATTAGGGGGAACTTTTTTTTAAACACAATCTTTTGCCTCTAATTTCCAATTAAAAGTCCAACTGTGGGTAAATTTCCAGCTCGCATGAATGGAATTTGTCTTCTTTTATTACTGAGCTTGGACAAAATAATTAACTGTATTTATCTTCATTATTGACTCACTATGGGATCTAGTCTTAGAGCATATCGCTGACATAGAAAGAGTTAGGTTGAGTGAATATGGACTGTTTGAGATTATTAATGAGTCCATCAGGAGGTGCTTGTACAATGCAAGGGATTAGGGGGCTTTTGGGCGATATACACTTGCTGTCAAGGACAATAGCCGAAGCTTAGTTTTGAATATTGAATTACATTTCTGCCGGTATGGAGGGGGATGTCTAATTTAGATTTTTTGTTTCCCACTTCTTTTTCATTTCATCCTTTTGAGAAGCGTGATTTTAGAGATTGTTTCCCTCTACTTGCCTTTCAGGACCGCGAAAACCCATTAGACAACGTTCTCCTGTACTCTCTAAGGCGAGCAGGAAGCGTGGAGATGCTGGACCACAGCGGGGATGAATATGAGGGGAGAAGCCCACGTAAGTGGTGACCATATGACGCCTCTCATTTGTCCGTCCGGACCTCCTACCTTCACGCCACAGCATCACATAAGGCCATCCCTTCCCTCCACTTTAGTTTACTCACATCCATATCTCTCTTGTATTTCTCACAGGCCTTTTACATCCCTCCATTCTGTCTTCCATCCTCTCCTCCATCCAGCCCACTTATATTTTCAAAAGCCCCCCATGGCAAATAATTCCCCCACCGGTCCTGTCTCACTTCCGCCGTCACCCGGCCCTGCCGCTCTTCATCCTCACTACCATCCCCTCCCATCTGTTCTCCTGCGCGGCAGCCGAATACCCTGCACTGACCTCTTCCTTCTCTGTATCCCTCCCTCCCTCCACCTCCTCCTCTTCTCCCTCCGCAGTCCCTCGTTCGTCGTCCAACCTGGAGAACACAGAGAGAAAGAGAGTGAAGACCCGCTTGAAGAAGCTAATCCTGAAGAGACCTCCTCTGCAGGCGCTGAAGGAGAAAGGGCTCATTAAAGGTTTCTTTTTGATGTTTTATTTGAATGCAGGTATCCTTTTTATCCTCCTTCAGTGCTCTATAGCACAGCAGTGAATGATGGCAGATCTTCTCTTTTGGCACAGTTGTTAATAATACAAGAACAAACTTCTAGAGCTATCCACTGCACTTTGATTTGGAATTGGAAGGTAATTTATGGTTCAACTCAGCTTCATCAAAGCCGTAATGGGCTGGAAAAATGAATCCTTTGGTGATGACATATCCCCTAGTGAATGCATGTTACAATAATCCTCATTTTCCACATAACTTATTTTTCTGTTTAAAACCCAGCATGTTTAACAGATGTTTTTTAAAGGCTGCTTTGGTCATTAGATGTTTCAATGCATAAGAAATGTAAAGGCATAAAGGGCAGATAGAAAGATAGTGGGTCTGAATTGAAAGCTGTTTGCTCATCATTTGAGTTCAGAGTTTAGGCTCAATTGATGCTAAGGACTATATAATCTATGGCCTAAGATATTTTAATGGTTACTTAATTATTATATTAATGTTTTCAATGATAAAACATTTAATTTGTCAGCTTTCAACCTCCATGAATACCACAAGATATTTTAGCTCAATAGAGAAGCTTGGCTAAGTTGTATGTTCCATCTATAAATAAATACATAAGATCTTTACATAGAATATTTATAAGATATCAATAACATCCTCATCCACTCTGAGGGGTTCCATGATTCTCTGCATGTCATTAGAAGAGCAGAAGCCATTCAGATGGAAGCATCTGTGGATATATATGAGAAATCATGGCTTTACTAGGACTGCAGTGATTTCTGGTTTCACAGTGTAACAATTGAAAGTTCTCATACCATGTATCTGTGTTTATTACTAGTTTAAAAAAAACCAAACAAAATCAACAGCCTTGGTCTACTTTGGATTTCTAAAAACCACCAAGGGCTGGTCTATAAGGATGACTAGCCTAGCAAACTTGTGAACATTCAAACAATATTTATATATATTGAAGGATTAAAATATCATCAAAATCAGTAACTTCATGTTGAAACTACAGAGAAGCTGTCATTTCTTTCAGTCTCCCTACATTTACTGCGGAAAACAGACATGTGTAATTTGTGGGATGTTTTTTCATTTCATCAGACACTAAATAAAATTACCAGCCTCTAAACGATGAAAAGAACCGGTTCACTTTTATACAAATTACATCCGCATACTGTTAGATTGCAGTGCTTTAATGTCGGAATTATAGTGGATGGTTTTCACTCATTGTCAGTGTTCACAGCCGCTGCACCTGAAGTTAAATTCTGCTTTCACGTTCAGACCGTGATACTTCCTCCACCACTGGTGCCAGCAGGGGTGGAGGAAGTATAGCATTTTATTTATTATTTCAACACCTGAAAAGAGCTTTATATATATATATATATATATATATATATATATATATATATATACATGCTGCTTTTATTATCAAATATCTAAGTCTAGTTTGAGTAATTTCTATAGACTACATTTTATTAAAGATTTTTTTTTTCAATTTTCTTTTAATATTATATTACATTATAATTTCATTTATTTACAGTATGTAACAGTTAACATAATAATAATAATATTTGATCCATTTTCATTAACCGCTTCTCCTGTGCAGGGCTGTGGGGGGACTAGATGGATAGATGGATGGATAGATAGATAGATAGATAGATAGATAGACAAATAATTAGTATTTGTATTAGTATAATTAATAATTAGATACTTAGATCGATAGAGAGATAAATAGATAGATAGATAGATAGATAGATAGATAGATAGATACTTAGATGGATGGATGGATGGATAGATTGATAGCTAGTGCAAGTCGCCACCACCGCTGCCCACATAAATAATAATGATAATAATAATAGTGAAATACAGTCTTCTGTGATTACTATGATATTTTCTGATACAGTTGTCATTCCTTGAATATCTCATACCGCTGCAACCCTGCACTCTACTACAGTGTTCGCTGCTCCTCTAAAAGTATTAAGCTTAATTAAACTGATAACAGCTAAGGGTTTTTGATGACATTCTAACATCAGATTTGACATAGCAGCCATCAGAGATAACCCAATCTGATCATGCAGCAGTATGCATGATGGTAGCGAACTGTGGCGTAGCGGCTTGATTATGACTTCTCTCCATCCTATGGTTCATACAGTAGAGTTCATGAGTGGTGTTGCATCATCAAGGGTGATCTTCATCTCTGCTGGGAACATGGAGGTTCTCTTCTATAATGAATAGTAAATGTATCACTAGGTTGACTTGATTTCTTACATCATGTGTATGCACAGTTATCTGAGAGCTGAAAACTTTATAAAACGCACGTTTGTGTTTGTGCCCGTCTGTCATCCCCCCTCAGATCAGGTGTTTGGTTGTCGTCTGGAGCTGCTCTGCGAGAGGGAGAGGAGCACCGTCCCTCGCTTCGTCAGACTTTGCACTGAGGCCGTTGAGAGGAGAGGTACTATCGCTGCAGACACACTAATGTGACCCTCAACTTAATGCAGACACAAGAGTATAACAGCTCTACCCCCACCGTTCAGCTCCATGACATAACTCGTCTTTCACCAAAACATATTTGCGATCGCCCAACAGAGAGCAGACCAAAACATGCAGAGATGACGCCATGACAGCTGCCAGACATAGAGAGATCTAAATTAGTGAAAATTGTTGCTCGAGTTGTTTGGAAACAAAGCTGCAAATAAATAAAGAATACTCACAGAATATCCGTTTTTTGATCAGGAGAGCTTTATAAAACCTGGCCCTGATGAATTCAATATTTCTCTGGATTACTTTCATATGGAAACATTAAAAAAACTAGCTTCCAGAAAAATGAAGAGGGGTTATTTTGACAATTGTCATAAATTCAGTAATTAGTCATTGAAATAGACAGGATGAGGGTAACCATTCAATCATTCCAAACAGCCATAACTGTATAACCAGTGACAGGTGAAGTTAGATTAACATGATTATCCGGCAGCAAGTGAATATTTTGCGTTTGAAATTGATGTGGTGGAAGCAAGAAGAATGGGCAAGCGCAAGGATGTGTGCAACTTTGACAAGGGCCACATTGTGATGGTAGGCACCATCTTTAGTTAGTACCTACCAAAGGTGGTCCAAAAAAGAACAACTGGTGAACCTGCTACACCATCATAGAGGCTCAAGGCTCAGTGATGTGCGTGGGGAGTGACTGTTAGCCTGTGTTGTTGGAGAGCTGCTGTTGCACAAACTGATGAAAAAGTATCATCCGGTTTTGATAGGACGGTGTCAGAACATAGTAGATCACAGTTGGTAGGCCTACACAATATTAGGCAGGTTGTTTTAATGTTCTGGCCGATCAGTGTACTAACAAAATCACAACTAAATTTGCTCTCATGGTAATTGTCAAATATATTTTGGAATGGATCTAGTTAAAGGGATGGTTTCAGGATGTTTTTTTCACCTTCTTTTACTTTGTGAGATATGACTTTTTTCTTTGTTACTGCATTTTCCCCGTAACGATTTTGATGAGGCTAAGTTCTTTGCAAAGTGGAATCTACTACATTTTTGGATTTACCTAGATAAAGGAGCAGATTCAGGAATTTATTTCCACATTTATTTAACATTGCATGTCCCGACTTTTTGACCGTTTTTGTTACATAAACTAGAGGATGGATTTGCTTTCAAACTGGGAAGAAGTGTGAGCCATGTCTCACCCAGAGTGGATCTGGATAAAGGGACAGATCCATGATTTTTATTTCCCTTCATTTACCATTTAATCAGTATTTTTATCAATTATGCAGAAATTACTGAGACAGATTTTCATGTAATCTATTGTTAGAGTGGGGCTTCAACCAAAAACTAAACCTTTGAATAATGGACGAGATCTAGATAAATAAATTGGATCTGTGAATTATTTTAATCACCCTGCCAAAGGGGGCATATAGGGTCACCCCTCTCGGTTCATATAGGGTCACCCCTCTCGGTTCATATAGGCTCACTCCTCTCGGTTCATATAGGATCACTCCTGTCGGTTGTCCATAACCCTCTGGAGTCTACAGCCATTTTGCCGTTAACCTTAACACCCTAAAATACGCCAGGGTTTGGTATCTTCTTTTGCGGCACAGAATCACCTCGTTTACCTGTTTGTTCTTCTTCACTTTATATAGATAGATGGTTTATTGATCCTGAAGGATTTCCTGTGTTGGCATAGTGAACCCAAGAATATGTGTGGTTAATGATCACAGGATGCAGAGGGTTAATGGGCAAGATGCTTTGTACAGCTCCTTAAGGATTTGATCCCAAAACTGGTTACTTCAGTTTGCTTTCCTTTTTGATTTCAATGTAACTTTGCTCACATTGAACTATGATAGAGGTCATGATCTATCAACATCAGCATAAATAGAGTTTTTCCAGTGTCGGGGGAAGCTGTGTCCTTGGACACAAATTTAGTAGTTTTCACTTCAGCAGAACCCTGAGGGCAGGCACTTTGATGGCACACCTGTCTTATTGGAATTTTGATGAGGTTATAATGTCATTAAAAAGGACTCTCTTTGGCAGAGTTAAACACTCTGTTGAAAAGCTGACTAATAATTTCTGCTTTTTTAGAAAAAAAAGAAAAGATGATTTGTGGGTTGCGCAGCCACATGTCAGATTTCAGCCCATATATTTGAAATATTTGGGATGACGCAATAGCGGGAAAACAAAAGATGCTCCAATAACATTCACAGCTCATAACAAAACAAAGTCTGCCCTTTAGAAGCTGCCGAGTTAGCTATCCAGCACACAACATTGTATGTCTTATTGCAGCACCAAGACATATTTATTGTCAATCAGAGTCTCCTTGTGACCTTCACACTGTTTTTGTGTCAAAGTCAAAACTTTGGTAGGATGCCACTAATCCATTTATCCACAACCTAACTTGTTCTACAACAGCTGACATGAAAATAACAGAACGAAACTCAATAGTCAAATGAGCACTTAAGAGGAAGTGTAAAATGAATATTAGGAGCTTGTGATTATAGAAGGCATAACTTTAAATATAGATAGCTTTCAAAAACTTTTGCTTTCATTTATTCACGTGATTTTTGGCACTAGCCCCACAACTCAAACATTTTTGGCACATTCAGTTGTTGTGCAGAAAATGAGCAGTTATTTCTGCTCTGACGTTCTCAAAATCAGAAGAAATATTGTAAATATAAGTTTTATTTTAGTCTCCTTCTGGTTTAACTTTAGTTCCAACCTAAGGCTCAGTAGATACCCCGACACAACACATATCCCCAGATATAACCTGCTCTCTGTGGAATGTTGCAGGACTGGATACTGATGGAATCTACAGAGTTTCAGGAAACCTTGCAGTGATTCAGAAACTACGCTTCCTGGTGAACCACGGTGAGGATGAAGGGGATGAGGGGAAAAACTGAACTTGAGAATTAATCAAGTGGTGGCAGGTAGATGTTGGACATCTCTTGCAGTTGTCTGAGAGAACTTGCATCTCATGTCATTTAAATGTTCTTTGTCCATTCTGATTATATATGATATTGTAAAACCACACAATCCCTGTATGCCTGCTTGAAAACACTGATCTTCCCACCTCATGACATCATTTACATGAAGTAGACGGTGAAAGAAAGCCGACTTGGTAACTGTTGGTTTTTGCAGAGCGAGCAGTGACTACTGACGGCCGTTACATGTTCCCGGCGGATTTTGTGCAAGGTAGAATCGGAGTGTCGAGTAACGCAGCCAGTTTTCCATTGTTTTCAGCCTGCTTGTTTTGTGCATCGTGTGTTGCATAATGTGAACAGCTCAGTCACTTGTTAAAACACCCACCCACACACTGACATTGAGAGCTGTGCTGTGGCTCTGGCGTGCACCGAGCACAAGAGTGGCTGTGCTACCATTTACTTAATGTATGTGTTTCCCTTAGGCATATCTGCCATAAGTTTTCTGATGTAATAAAACACAGTAGGCTGAGCAGCAAGTTCTCACAGTCCATGGCTGCCACCAAGTGGATGAAGCCAAGAATCAGCTGCTTCTGTGCTGTGATAGGTTCTGAACCCACTGTGGTGCCTCACTGACTCATGTTTCTTATCATCAGATTCTCCCTTGTCTTATAAATATCTTTATTCAGGTCACATTGAAGCTCTTTATTTTTTCTTTCTTCTGGTTTTATTCTTCATTTGGAGAAGCATTGGTCAGGCTTGTACTTTACAAAGTGCTTGCTTTTTATTGTGTTCGTCCTTCAGCGTCCTCTCTCACTTTTGTAGACAATTTCAATCTCCCTACTGCAGCTACAAGCTTTCATGTTACACCTTGAAAACCTCAATTCTAACTCTTTGTCGCACTTTTGCATATCGCCTCGCCTTTTGTTCACTTCCTCTGACCCTGTGTGTGTGTATTTCTCCCCTGCTCCCCTCATTCTCCCCTCCCCACCTTCCTCCCGGTGTCTCAGAGGAGAAGCTCAATCTGGATGAGAGTAATTGGGAGGACATTCATGTCATCACGGGAGCTTTGAAACTTTTCTTCCGCGAGCTTCCGGAGCCACTGGTGCCCTTTGGCTTCTTTACTGACATCGTGGAGACAATCAGTGAGTGACAAGCTTTAGACCCATTTATACTATTTGTTCCATGTACCGTATGTACAGGAGTGCCCGAGTATTTATTCATACAAAGTGATGTCATTTTAATCAATCTAAGAAGATGAAGGATTTCTTCAGTTCTACCTACAAAGATGGTATGAAATTTAAAAAAAACATTTTAAACATTGAATGATCACCTTTATATTATATTTTCACCAATGAAAATCATGCACAATACCACATAAATATTTATTATGAAAAAGAATTGGAAACAATAAAATGAAATGGTTCTTCCACAGGCATAACATTACATGAGAGGACAAAAAAAGAGAAAAGAATTGCATGCCAAATTAACTTAAATTCATTCAGCTGTGTTCGTTTGAAAGGTTAGATGTTTATGTTTACTGGAAGGAAAAAAAAACGTACAAATCCTTACATTTTAGCTTCAAGCTTTTTGGGGTTTTGACACCAATATTGAAAGGAAACGGATGTTTTAATGCCACGTTTTTCTTCTGTACCATGAAACGAATAATGGATTTTTTTTTATCATTAACTAGTCATTCCTTGCTGCTGTTATTTGCTGCCACAAATGTATACAAAACTTTGAACAACTAATATTTTCACTGTAACATAGTTACTCCAAAATAAACTAAAAATAAATCTAGTGCATTTCTACGGACGGTTTTAAGCTGCACATTGATGCAGACTTGGTACTTTAGTATTTACAGCAGCAGACTGTGAATCAACTTAAACTCAGATTCTTATAATATTCATTATTATTACAAAATAGAGACACAAAATGAAGACCAACAGTGTGGTATTGGCTTAAGGATAAATCCAACTAACTATCGCATATATCATTTCTAAGCAGGATCAATTCTCTGATCATGGTTTTGATCTTTCCTTGTGTAGACAGTAAAATAAATAAAAAATATCCCTTAACTTTGCTCTTCATCATTTAATTAGCATCGGTCTCAGAGATACGCAAGTGTATCAAAATTTAGGATAATCTGGTATTTGAAAATAAATTATATTCAGTGTGAATGTTGCGCATTAAGAAAAGATGATAACCAGTGACAGTACAATCTTGCTAAGAATTCTTTGTTCCTTATCAGTCCATTATTAATCCATTTTACTATTAATCATCCCATTGGTGAAAGCCTATAATTGCAAACTGCTGCATCAGATCAGATAGTGGATGCTAATGTGATTCCAGCTGGTCGATTTCATTCCGATTCTTATTATTCAATTTGTTGTGATTTGCTGTTTTTTGCCAATTTTTGCAGAAATGTCAGACTACATGGACAAAGTGGATCGTCTGAAGTGTCTGGTGCTCAACATGCCCCCTCAAAACCATGACACACTGCAGTTCATGTGCCGCCACTTCAAACGGTGAGAGGGCGTTTGAAGCCACACGTTGTTAAACTCTGCTCATGCATTTGTCTTTACCTCTGCTTGTTTTTCATTTGTTTCTCCTGGAATGGGAACATTTTATAATGCAGAGTATTCCCCTTGGGACGTTACGCCATGAGGGAATGAACCAGATGCCCTCGTAGAAAAATCACATCTTCTCCTCATAATGTTTCTTTGTAAAGTCTGACCACAAGAGGGGGTAGTTTCCTCGTTAGTCGCCATAGTTTCTGTGCTGGGATCCCGCTGTTGTTAAGTTTGAGTCTCTGCGAAGATGAAAAGGCTGGATGAAGATGAATGACATGAAAAGTTCTGTGAGCCAGTTCCTTTTACAGTACATAAAATGTGTGTTTTTTGCCGCCTAGGGTTTTTCCTTCCACCATACAGGGGTAGGAGTTCGTGTTCTGAGGACGATTTTTGTGCCAGGGTGTGGTGGGCCTCATGAATTTATCAAGTCTGTGTCTTTCTTTAATTTTATCCCTCCTGTCATTCTTTTCCATCCTCGTTCTGTTTCTCATTTATTACCTCCAAGCCCAATCACTCCATCCTTGTATCGCTTGCTTACTACCTTTGGTCTCCTTTGCTTCATTTGCTTCCTTCTCTTTTTCATACTTTCCTTTTTCCTCTTCCTCCCTTCTTCCACCTCTCTTTATCCCTCCTTTTTTTCCTCCATTCCTCCCGTTCTCTTTCTTGCCTCGAAGGTCCCATGAGAGCCTTGTGGTTCGTCTGCTGGAAGGCATACAACACCACCACCGCCGCCACCACTGGAACCTCGCTCTTTTCTCTTGTTCGCCCTCCCTTGCTAGCTCCTTTTTTTCCTCTTCCCTCTCCTCACTCTCTCTCCCTTTTTTTCTCCTCTCTTTTAATGTGGAAGTTTTGAGCCATTGCTGGCTGCTTCTGTGGCTTGGTGGTAATGGCATTTTTAGAAAAATGCCTCATCCTGTGGCTAAATCCATTCCTGTGTCCCTCCAATCACACACACACACACACACACACACACACACACACACACACACACACACACACATACACACACATACACACTGTCTCTCCAACAACAACATACAGTGCTGTGAAAAAGTATTTGAACCCCTCCAGGCTTCTTTTATATTTGTGTATCTAATACTAAAATGTGTCATCTTCAAAGAAATATTTAGATGAAAAAAGTCAATGGGCAAAGGCAAGTAAATGATAATTGTATTTACTGAGCCAAAATGGTTGTCTAAATCCAGCTGAGTTTGTGTGAAAAAGAATTTGCCCCATTAGAAACCAAATCCAAAATCATCACTTCGACCATCTTCAGAAGCATGTCGACTCGTAGGTCTCTCCAGTAGCAAAATAGTAGCTCAAATCAAAAGAAAATCAAGAAAAGATGAGGAAGAAGATGATTGGGAAATGTCACAAATCTAATTGTAAGGGGTTCCATTGATCCCCAGTGGGACACAGTTACATATGGAGAATATTTGGAACAATAGTGAACCCTGCCAAATGAGGTCAACCTTCAAAATTCCTCCAAGAGGTGACCTCAAATCAGGAACTGCCCCTTCATTGAAGCCACTGCTTGACAGACAGTGGACATCCATGGGAGGGAAGTGAGGCAGAGGCCACTGCAGAACAACAAGAACATTAAGAACTGAACTTTGTAACAACACACTTTGATGACCCTCAGGGCTTTTGAGAGAAAATTCCATGGACTGAGGAGTTGGAGGTTGAAATATTTGGAAGACAGGGGTCACATTAAATCTGGTATAAGCAAGCAAAAGCTTCCAGAAAAAGAACATCTTACGTATGATCAAGGATGGAGGTGCGGTGTGATGTGTGGATGCTTTGCTGCTTTAGGGCCAGGATGACGTGAAACCATTGAGCTAAAATGAATATTTCTTTCTACCAGAAAATTCTGAGGAAAATTACGTTATTAGCCAGTGAGTTGGAACTCGATTGGGGCTGAGTCATGATCCAAAGTCCACCTCTGAGTGGCTCAAATGTGATTAAATTAAAGTTTTGGAATGGTATATTCAAAGTCTGGACCTGAATTGAGATACTGCGGTTGGACCTGAAAAGAACAGCTTGTGCTCGCAAAATGAATGTCCAATGTGGCTGAACTCAAAAAGTTCTGCAGATTAGTATAGGATAAACACAAAAATAGAAGAAATCAGGAGAAAGTCCGTTACTTTTTTAACAGCACTGTGGGTGGACAGATTGACAGGCACATAACTGTGTAGAAGGACATGAACATGCAAGCTTGAACATTATATCACTAATTCATGCACAAAATAAGTAATAAGAAGATGTCACATGATGCCCACAAGCATAAAGCCATTTAACAATGTTTACCATTCATCTAATAATGATATTAACTCTTTATTATCATGAACAGTCATACATAACAGTGGGAAATTAGTCCTCTGCATTCAACCCATCCCTGATGTGGGCAGCTAATGGGGAGCGAATGGGGTTTGATGTCTTGCTCAAGAACACTGTGACATGTAGACTACAAGGCCATCAAGGTTGGAATGAACCAACGACCTTCCAGTAAGTGGACAACTGCTCCTACCACCTCAACCACAGCCGCCCCAGCATATGTCTGTCTATAAAGTATCTGCAATCCCACAAATTGCTCTAAACATGAAGTTGCAGAAAAACTAGCAAATTTTCAGTATTAGTTTGAGTATGCAAGGAACAAGGTATTAGTTTGTTTGGCTGTCGTAGTGTAATGTATTATTATTATTATTATTATACCATGTCCCCATCTTAGTTAAATGTGTTAGTATTTGCTGATAAACATAAAGTACAGCTGAGGCTAAGCAGTACATCTTTAGTTATGAAAGTCACATATCAACGTGATGATGAATCTTGCTGGATGTTATTATAAGAGTTATAACAGTGTTATTACAAGCTATAACAAGTCATCCACAGGGAGACAGGAATATATGTCCCAAATTTTCATGGCAATCCGAGCTAATGTTGTTGAGACATTGCAATCCGAACCACAAATGTCAACCTCATGGTGGTGCTTGTAGAAATGTCAGTGGATCATCAGGATACACCATCTGAAGACCACAGATGTCTGTGCACAATTTCAAAGCAATCCATCAAGTAGTTACCGATATATTTTAATCTAGGCAGAATTATTGGACCGACGGATTTTTATCAGCCTTAGAGCCATACTGCTACTCTGACTAAAGATTTAAATCTACAAGCGGCAAAATCTCAAAAAATCCTCATTTTTATCTTTATTCTACATAATGATGGTAAATGGTAAATGGACTGTACTCATATAGCGCTTTTCTAGTCCGCCCGACCACTCAAGAAGTTCTGCAACATGAGCCAGAATTCACCCATTCACACAAACATCCATACAGTGATGACCGAAGCTGCCATGAAAGGCGCCACCTGCACATGTGGGGCGTTAATCATTCACGCCATGATACACACACCAGTGGAACAGCCGTTGGGAGCGACTTGGGTTTCAGAATCTTGCTTCAGGACACTTCGATATGTGGACTGCAGGAGCCAGGGGTAGAACCGAATCCAATGATGATATCAATGAAACATATCCTTGTGTCCATCCTCTCTCTGCAGAGTCTTAGAGCAGTCAGACACCAACCGAATGACCACCCACAACATCGGCATCGTATTTGGACCAACGCTGATGCGCCCGGAGCGGGATAATGGCAACATAGCTGTGAATATGGTTTACCAGAACCAGGCAGTGGAGCTCATCCTCAGCGAGTTTGACCACATTTTTGGAACAAGAGGCTCTTCTTGATCTTCTCGGACAGAGGGGTCCAAAGAAAAAAACCCTCCTCCTGATCAGAACGAAGCACGAGTAGTGCTACAGTTGTCCTCTTTGCCTGTTGACTCATGTGGTGAAAAATGGATTTCACATCAAAAGATAATTATGGGGTAAAAAGAACCAGGACGGAGAGCTGCTAATCTTGACATCTGGCCTCCATCTAAAGCCATATTAAAACAATAACAGTAAAGCAAACCAATTTTAGCTGCAATGCCATGAATGCAGATGTGGAGCCTGGACTCTTAGATTCTTATCAGCTGAAACCTATGCACCCATGTCACATTTACTTGATGTTTTAGACTTGATTAGGTCGATTAAAAGCCATGAAGGTGAGACATCTGCTCCAGCTGGTTCAGCTAAATAGCATTAATCAGTTATGCATTCAGGAAGAAAGAATGTGATTTAACAGAGCGCTGTTAAATCAGAACACATACTCTGCAGAGCCGTCTTACTTTGAAGACACATGCACCAGCGGCACCTCTTGCACCAACGATGGACGAATCCCGAATGAAGCACGGATATGAAGTACAATATGCAAATCAGGAGGAAGCAAGCTGGGTTTGTAAATGGACCAACATTTTAAGATTTTAGATTTATTTCCTGTTAGAGCTTTCAGATGTCTCCCAAAGGTCAGAGGTGATTTAGTTCTTCAAAAGCAAAAGCGCAGTTACGTTGATGAAAGTGCCAAGAGGGCAGCAACTCTATTTTCTTCAATGCAAACTCCTCCAGGTGAAGTTCAAAATTTTAAGTTGTGTACATGTAAAATACAGTTTTAGCCCGCTAGTAGCACTTTGTATACACTTGTGTGACCTAATTGTAATAATTCTAACTGATGAATCTACATTGAACGTAAGTATGTGGTGTAAAGACATTTGTTGGACCTGACTGTTAACTCCCCTGCAATAAAACAGAACAAACGGATTGGATTTTTGTGATATTTGGTCAGGATGTGTCCATCAGGTTGTTTATACTGAATGAAGGCTTGCGTGCGAGATGGCAGAAGTGTGTGGAGGTATGCAGGCCTCAGAGATGTAGCGAGGGGAGGCATCCCCTATGATTGGTACAAATGCTGCGTTTAATAACAGAACAAAAGAGGAACTGGAAATGCATATGTTTAAAAAATGTGGATTTACCCAATACCCTCTCTCTCTGTGGCTTTGGTAATTTTATATTGACTGTGGCTTTGGCAAAAGACATAAAAAAAAAAAAAAAAGAACAGAGGAGAGGGGCGAGTTCGGGGTTTAAGGCTCAGAAGTTTTATTAGATTTATTTATTCATTTTTATGTTCATATTGTCCAGTGACTGTATGGGGAAGGGCTAATTATGTGTAGCTGATTGATCATCTGATCTTTTGTGTGCATTCCCAAAGTCATAGTTATGTTTGAGCAGCCATGTTTGTTCATTTGGTCCAAATGCATGTATGTGTACAGTGATTACAGTTCATATGTCTGTCCCCGGTCAGTGCTACAGTGTCTCTGTGGTTGTTTGACAGCCGTGTGTCCCACAGCGTCCTCACATATGATTGAGTACTTACAGTTATGAATTTATGATAGAAAAATACAACAACATGAAAACACCCATATTGATTGAGTATCACTGTATGTTTTGAATTTGATGGGACTTTTTTTTCTGTCAATAAAACCCTTGTGACACATCCTCTTCACTACCAGCATGCTGGCTTTGTTTACTCTCTAATTTATGTCATTCACTAATCCACAATGTATGGTCTTATAACGCTACTCTGAGTATTACTTTCTCAATATAATACTTAATAAACGATTTATCTTTTCTTTTAAGTATTACTGTCATTCTATTAGATGTAGGCAAAATAGCCTAGGTTCTGATAGATATATGCGACATGTGCATACAACAGAAATAGTTTGATGCATTGATTGTATAAAATGTGAATACCTGAAACAAGATTAGAACCATTTTGCATCTATAAGTTGTTCCTTTTTCAGCGGCAACACATGAACTTGTAAATTTTTTCTTGAGGTTGTGAAATGTTGTCACCCAAATACACAGCTCACAAAACAGCTCTTTCCCGGTCCCATTTGAATCAAGTCATTTTAGAAAGGATACTTTATACAGTAGGAATTTGCATTTCTATATATATATATATATATATATATATATATATATATATATATATATATATATATATA
>VRLP01007366.1:0-22237 GCA_009660295.1 Lophius piscatorius | reverse complement strand
ACTCACCCCACTGACCTCAACACGATCCCTCCGTTCTACCCACTCATACCGCCTCCTCCTTCCCCGGACTAAGCTCAGCACCATGGGTGATCGGTCCTTCTGTACTGCTGCCCCTCGTCTGTGGAATGCCCTCCCTGACCATCTGAGGGCTCCACAGACGACTGACACATTTAAAAAAGGACATAAAACTTTCCTTTTTAGCAGAACCTATAACTTTAATTAACATTGCTGCTTTTTGGTCAGGCTTTTATATAGTTATTATTATTATTTTTTTATTGATGCTTTTATCTGCTTTTGCTTTGTAGCACTTTGAGATTTGATCCAAATGTAAAGTGCATTATAAATTAAATGTATTATTATTATTAGAACAACTGTATCAGATTATTCATTCAAGCCTCTACAGTAGAATGTAACCAGTCTATAATCTCTGACCATCCAGAGTAAAACTACATACAAAGAACTTAAAACTTAAAACTTAAAAGGACAATAAGTTCAAATGACCCACAAAGGTACATCACAAATGTCTGCTCATCAAATAAAAGCCAGGCGTAGGACTTTCAGGTTGAATTGAGTGCAGTGCTGAGCATCTTTAAACAGATAGTTCAAAAATAGTTTTTGCAAATGAGTAATTAAGGAAACTTATATTGTGAGGTTAAACCTACAGATGACCTTGACTGATGGTGTAAAACTCATATAAACCTATTTGTGAGATTGAGCCAAACATCAATCAGCAATAATGTCACCTTTGACGATTCAATTTAGAATATTATTATCTTTTTACTATACTGTTTTCTCTAAAGTCTCTCCCTCCCCACAAGATCCCACAGGGCTCTGTTAATACCATTCTCCCCACACAGAGCAGTGCCCTGCTCAATCAAGAGGAATTCTGTGGGTTTCAATCTATCATCCACTGACGCGACGCTGCTGCTCTCCCTCAGTGTTCGCTGACGGATAGAGGAGGTCACGCACGCCAAAGAGATTATAGATGGAAATGAAAGTTCACAAGTAACAACAGATTTATGAGACAAAGTGTTCGGAACCTTTTTTCACTTGCAATTACTGATTAATGTTGTTGACATGCCGGAGTGTGTCGGTAGAGGCATGATGGGAGATTTTCCAGTAAACGTGTAACCGTGTGAAATATTCATCAGTATGAAAGTTGTCTTTGTAAAAAAGCAGATTCCTAACACTTAATCAAACAAGGAATTGCATTTAATTGGACAATCAACACTGTAATTAATTAACCTTACATTGTAATTAACCTACTAACTTACTTAAACCTGAGTTTGCTCATTCGATCCTCTGCAGTGATCTGGATTGGAAGCTCAAATTCTGGGTTTCTGTTTTGTAGTTGTGTTTCAGGTAACAAGTCATATAAAGACTGAAACATGCGACAAAATACTAAAATTTCCGCACTTTCCGATTGATCAACAAATGAAAAGAATTCACAAAACAACCCTTTTTTTCTCAAAAGAGTTTTTCTGAATTTTCAAATAATGAACCCAGTATTAGGTTAGACTAGTCTGAGTTCACAGAGAGGATTGTGTCAAAGCCCACGACATCAAACACAAACAGATTCATGAAATGAACAAGAAATACGTGTCAACTCTGACGGGCACAATCACACATTTGAATTTTAGGAATATACTAACAATAATAATAATAATAATAATACATTTTATGGGACATAAAATATATAAATTCATCAGGACACTCAAGGCAACCTTAGAGATACACAATAAAAAACAAGACAAAAAATATCAAGACGTTAGCAAAAGGATATGCAATAAAAGTTAAAACTGGAAAGGCGGGTTCAGGGACGTGATGAATGTGGGGAGAGAGTCAGTATCACGGATGTCTGGTGGGAGAGAGGTCCAGTTTTAGCTGCATGGCTAAAAGCTCTGGACCCCATAGATGATAAATGGGCAGGAGGCATAGTGAGGAGCAAGTACGAGGAAGAGCGAAGAGTATGGGAGGGCGTGTAAGGATGGAGGAGGACAGAGAGGTAAGGAGCTGCGAGGTGGAAGGAGTTCTGGTAACAATGCGGGCAGCGGAGTTCTGAACCAACTGGAGTTTATAAAGGAGCTAGAGAGGAAGACCAGGAGGGAGGGTGTAATCCATACGAGAAGGGGACCAGAGGGTTGATGATGATGGCGTTTTATGTTGGTCGTGAGTGACGGACTGAGGCGGCGGATGCTGCGTAGGTGGAACTGTGCAGACCAAGTGATTGACACCAAGACCCTTGACTTGGGGGGAGGGAGGAACAGTGCAGTCGTCAATAGTCATTGAAAGGCTGTCAGATTTGGCCAGAGTGGTTTGGGCGCCAACGAGGAGAACCTCAGTGTTATTGCTGTTGAGGTTTTAATGTCCAGGAGACAGACAGAGAGGGGGGACGACTGAAGGCGAGTGTTTGGTTTGGAGGACAGATAGAGCTGGGTGTCATCCGGATATCTGGGGAAGGGAATACCAAATTTTGGGAAAGTATGGCTGAGTAGGAGGTAGATGAGGAGAATTCCTCAATGGATATTAAGATTGGTTTAGCGTCTCTGGCCTCTCTCCTGGTCCTTTAAGCCAACAAATACTGTCTTAAATAAATCCTGGTTGCTGTTTAGTTTCACCAAACACCAACAAAGGGACGAACCGCTCACTATAGTTTCAATGTGTAGCATTCACTTCCTGTTGGAGAGACTGTGACTGGCTAAAAGGCTTTAAAATGAACACTGATGAAGACATACGATGTTTTAGATAACATGGAGCGTCTGCCGTCCTGCTGCTGGTCTAACGGGTCTCTGTTTACTGGTTTACAGGCGGTGGAGATGGTGGAGAAGGAAGTGGACCCAGACTCTCAGAGCTGGGGAGGCATGAGAGGTGAGCGTGTTCGTGGTTTGCAAACGTTTATTCAGTGTCCTTTCA
Source organism: Lophius piscatorius (assembly GCA_009660295.1). NCBI lineage: Eukaryota > Metazoa > Chordata > Actinopteri > Lophiiformes > Lophiidae > Lophius > Lophius piscatorius. The sequence continues at coordinate 19,324 of VRLP01007366.1, read as the reverse complement.
GTAGGTTTATTAGCTAATATACAAAATGTGTGCGTTTGGAAGATTATAATGTTAAAATCAGTTGAAACTGTCCTTGTGTTTGTGTTCTCCCACGTTTTTAAATACGGTTAAGATGTGAAAATCCTCCAGTGTGTAGCTAGCTTAACACAGACAAACTACACTGGGTAACCGGACCAAATGGAGAGCAGGTGAAGACCAGGATCAGGTGAAATTAGGAGTCAGGGGCCACAGAGGAGAGGGAGAGAAGAGGGAAAAACTACAAATCTGTATCTGAGAGCATTTAAGTCACGCACGTCCTGATGTCTCTTAAACCAGCTGAACCGGATTCAAACTTTCAAATGAGCCTCAGGACTGCCGGGCCGTCTGACGGTGTCAGTCGTTTGTGGAGCGGGACACGAGTTTAGATAAGCAGCCCCCCCTACAGAAGTCGGATGATCTGACGTTTCTGAAATGTTCGTCTTGACTCGATCGACTGACATCAGCGCCTTCTTTTCTCAGCACGCCTCTGAGAAAGGGGTGGCCCTGGTGACAGATAGAGTCCAGATACGCCGGCAACTTTAAAAAAAAGAAAGTTGTTTCGGCACACAGGATGGTAAAAAATAATCAAGACAGCTTGTTTCTGTCTTGTTAGCATGCTGCTAACATATAAAATGGTTTTCTGTCTCAGAGCTTTCAAACAAACTTTATTGACAGTTGTAAATAGCGACAACCGGCTGCAGACCTGTCAGTGGCCAGAAATATAGCTGCTAAGGGCCTGACTTGGCCCGCGGGCCACCATTTGGGGATGGCTGCTAAATAGAATAGGTGTACAGCACACCAACACAATCAATTGATCACAGATTGACGAACAGCTGGGACAAAAGCCGCATGCGTATAAATAGTTAGCAGCTGAGTGGAGAGATAGTCTCAATCCGATAGAGAACCACTTATTTGTTAGTGAGCATTTGGACCCTGCAGCCCTGGCTCCAGATCTGTCGTAGGAGTTAACGACGCAGCCCGGTCAGTTTTCCAGCTGCAGTTAATTGTGGGTATTTATAAGTGGATGTAGAGTCCTGGCTGTATCGCAGTCACAGCCGGAGTTGATGGGACGCCAGCCTCATAAATTTGAGTGTGTTTGTGCAGAGTAGTAAGCTGAACAATAATTCATGAAGATATTCATGGTCCACAAGTTCTGAGGTGTTTTCAAGAGTTCTAATGGTCGTTTTCTTAATGGCTTTGCTGTTAAACGAAAAACGTACTGTTCCAAAAGAATAATTCTTTTTTTCTTTCTGTCTTTGTTTTCCTCCTTCGTAGAATACAAGGTAAGTTTTCCAAACTTTTCTTTCATGCCTTTTTGAGCGGCTCGGTGTCAACATGACATGATTTACCACAACGCTTCTCTACGTGTGTCAGATCTACCCGTATGAAATGATGGCAGTGACGCATAGAGTCAAAGTCAAGCTTCCCAGAGATGTAGACCGCACCAGATTGGAGGTGAGACAAACTCTTCTTCTTCTTCTTCTTCTTCTTCTTTTTCTTTCGTTTCTCCCAATGGCACATACCAATCACCTGACTCGTGTTGTAAAAGCGCTTTGAGTGGTCACGCAAACTAGCTAAGCGCTGTATAAGTACAGTCCATTGACTTATTTTATTTTAATCCTTGCCTTAATTACATGAGCTTAAATTAGCTCCACAACTATCACCTTCATTTGCATAACCGTGGCGTCTATCGACAGGTAAGACATAGAATCATTTATTTTCAGTGACAGTAACATTGTACCTGATGTGTCAGTAATTTGTGATTAAACACAAAAAATACTCATATTTCTGTGCTCGACTCGCATTTTTACCTCACATTGTTCAATTCAGCTCTGTTACTACCTCTGCAGCCATCACAGACGCAGAACGCAGTGACAAGTTATAGGACACTCAAAAAGTCTCGGAAAATCAGAGCTGATACGTTAAGAGTAACTTGAAGTGGTTACGTATTTGCATATATATAACGACAACATCATGTTTTTGAAAAGACAAAAGACGTAAACACATTTTTAGGATTTCATAACTTATTTCAATAAATTAATTTGAGCGGTAACTTTTACGTTCTCTTTAAGAAACTATGGAGTTATAAGTATCTTTGAATGTATTATTTTAAGTAGCAGTTACTTCATTTGCAAGCAAGTTCATGTTAATTGGAAATGATGAGTTTGATAAACAAATTCTGCCTCCATTGCGTTTCCACAGAAAGGCGGAGCACCGGTGCAGCTTCCACTGTGGTGTGTAAAGGAGGCAGATAGGGGGTAGAAAACACGAGTGAACAGAGATACGAGGGATTAATCCGTCTGTGACTGTCTTACATTTTCCACCCGTCCATCCCTTGTGTAAAATGTGATTCAATCACGTACAATATTGATCTGCCGGTTTAACACGTCTATTTTCTCCGCCTGTGTTTTGCCTCTGCAGAGACATTTGTCTCCTGAGGACTTCAAGCGCGTCTTCGGCATGACCCTGGAGCAGTTCGACCGCCTTGCCCTCTGGAAGAAGAACGAACTGAAGAAGGCGGCACGCCTTTTTTAACTATAACCATATCAATAAGCATCCATCCAGTCTGGAAGAGGAAAAGAAACCCATCCGAAATATAAATATATGCACCACCATGATAACTTTTACTTCTCCACCTGTAAAACGCCGTGCAAATCTGCCTGTGTCGCCGAAGAGAGGCGCTCCGTGCTGGAACCGCTTCATCACGTTGAGGCAGTGTCTGTAGCTTTTTTGTATGTGCGTGTACGATTGAATGACAACCTCATGGAGGAAGATGAGGAGCTGCGTTTGCATGGTCTGTGCTGATGTTCCTCGCCTCCCGTGTGGTTAACGCATCCAGCCTCTTCCTTCTGCCCGTTGAAACGCTTTCATATACCCCCTCAGACATGACAGCGTCATTCTCCTACAGCCTCCTGCAGGATTCCGTGGCTGCGACTGTGTAATGTGTGCGTCCTGCAACGCCACCACTCAATTTACCTGTGTACCATCAGCGGCTACTTTTCTTTTTCCCCCACGCAAATGTTCACAATCTTATCTGTCTTTCCGTTTCACGCTCTGATTTGCCTTTTCTATCTCTCGCTCTCATCATCATCATCATCATCATCGATCATCGAAAGAACTCGTATCAACAGGGAGTAACTGTAACGGTACCACCGACAATGAGCCTATCCTTATAAACAGTTTATGAATGGTCTATAACTATTTCATCTAGGAAGTTGTGAACACTATGAATCATAAATAAGCGGCTGAAACTTTAGATAAAAACTGTGACAGCGACCTGCTGCTTGCTAAATGCGTGAACGTGTTTTAATTGTTGAAACAGGTGTTATAAGTGGCTTGTAACAGTTGCAAATTGCTTATAACCTAATTAATAACCTATTTATAAACCATCTATAAATCCTTTATGCGGGTAGTCTTATTGTAGAGTTGTACCGATGTTAGAAGCTGGTTCATTTATCACCTTAATGCCATTAATTCAGGACATTTCGAGGCCAAAGACAGGAATGAGAAACAACTCCAGACTTCTACTCAGAAGTATGTCATCATACAGTTTTACTTTCAGTTAGCACAGAGTTGTTGGGTCGTTTTGATGTCGAAATAATGTGTCACAGACAAACATCCCGTTAATCTGCAGAGACAGGCGAGCCAGGGGAGGGACCATAAAAAAGAGAAGGTCCTGAGGAGAGGAGAAGGTGTCAGGGTGGGTAGAGGTGTCAAACACGCACCATCTCAGCCAGGAGCGCACGCTTGGATTAGAAGAACAGAACAAAAGAAATTATTTTTATAAGCTATTTTTCACTTTCAGAGAAACGGTTGCAGCTCATGCAGATTACGGATCATGATTTTGCTACCAAAAAAAAATGAAAGTTTCACGCCGGCACTTAGCGTCCCTGCTTGTGCGTTTCAGCTTGTGAGAGATCTAACTCTTTATGCGTTTGTGGTTTGCAAGCATCGCCGCACACAGTAAACATTAAAGCTGAAGCCCGTCAGCTATGCTGCTTGATGACTTCCGGACTCAGCTCGCCAACTAACGTCCTATAAGATGTATGTGAATATATAATGGACTTATACCAGATATATCTGTCTGTGTACGGTTCATGTTGTGTAACTCTTCAGGCATGCATGAGCGTAGGAGAGAGGAGTTTGACCTCTGACCTCTGACCTCCGATTAGAAATGTATGAAGACATTATCATAGCTTGAGTGATTGATTATTCTCTGTTGTGTCGGATGAAATGCCTTGGTTGGTCAGCCTGAATTAGGTATTTATTTAATTGCAATATGCAGGAAGGGATTTTATTTTGAAATCTGGAGGGTGTAGTGTTGAATGAGTAGCACTACAGACGAGAGCGCTTTTGAAGAGAAGCATCATGTTTTGAGTTTAACCTGAGTGTCAGATGGGTTTATAGCCTCTGTAAGTAACACACTAACTGTTGTCATGAAGCGTCACGTCCTCTTTCTATTATTCATGTGCTATTAAAGTGTTTTATCCAAAGCTACACAGTCTATTATTCTTTACGAAATGATGAAATTTAAGTCAAGTGTCTTATGTGTGTGGAAATTTGTATTAAATTCCAAGCAGAGCCCGATGATGTAACTATATATATGTATATATGTGTTTATATATGTGTGTATATATGTGTGTGTATATATATATATATATATATATAATGACAAATCGAAGATCATACTTACTATTTAGAAAAGAAACGGGGGAATGTGAAATATATCCGTCTAAGAAGACATGAGGACCTCATCCTCCTGAACCCGTTGAGAGGTGAACTGGTGATAAACACTGGATTTGGCCCGGGGGAACTCAACTCAGCAGGCGACAGATGGCCTCGCGTGAGAGCTCCACCCCCATGGGGCGTCCCCCCTGCCTGGACATCACAGCTCCCCAGGTCCATGGACTGAGTGGTGTTGCACCACCTATCCTATGAGTGATCAGTCCAGCACCACGTGGGCGTCCGTTGTCTGCATGTACAGATGTTACCTCTCCATGGAGTAAATCATCCATTCATAGACTTTAATGATTCTCATTATCATCTTTGTCTTCTACACTACTCAAGACAAATAAAGGGAACACTTAAATCACACATCCCAGATGTGGATGAATGAAATATTCCAGTTGAAAATCTTTATTGATCACACAGTGTAAATTGTTGAGAACAAAATAACGTAATAACGATCGATGGAAACCAAAATCATGAGTCCATTGAGAACTGGATTCAGAACCATACTCAATATAGGAGTGGAAAAATGAGATCCCAGGCTGATCCAACTTTTGTGAATTTCATCAAAACAACTCATAAGGTGTGAGTAGTGTGTCTGTCCTCCACATGCCCGTATGATCCCCCCATCATCTTGGCAGGCTCCTGATGAGACCACGGGTGGGCTCATGGTCACCACCGCCACTGATCAGAATTTGGTGCTCAACTATTCCAAGGCTCCCGTTCCTAGCGCTTCCGTGATTCCTCTCCCGGCTCCTCCAGTGATGCTTCTCCCGACTCTTCTCCCGACTCTTCTCTCGACTCTTCTCTCGACTCCTCTCCCGGCTCTTCCCGCGAGGCTTTTCCCGGCTCCTCTTCCCGTGACTCCTCTTCCCGTGACTCCTCCTCCCGTGACTCCTCCTCCCGACTCCCTCAGTGACGTCCTCACTGACTTTGCACTCCAGTTCTCCTGTCCCAGATACTGACCCCGACTCTAGCTCCCTGCTCCACGGTTCCCCAGACCCTGACTCAGAGTCCTCCACTGCCCCTGGTTTCTGGTTGGTCTCCACCCAATGTCAGACAGAGCCCAGAGAGGTTTCGTCCTCGTGGTCGGCTCCTATAGGCACGGAGCCACAGGCCCCCGGAGAAGTCGCCCCTTCGCCATTTTGCCCGCTGTCCTCCGGCTCGGCCTCCTGAAGGCTCTTTCCACTTCCACTGCCGGCGGCTCGTGACCTGGTTCGCCTCCACTGGCGACCTCCTCCTCGTGACCTGGTTCGCCTCCACTGGCGACCTCCTCCTCCTCGTGACCGGGTTCGCCTCCACTGGCGCCCGCCTCCTCGGGCTCCTCGTGACTGGGGTCGTCTTCCAGAGCGCCCTCCTCCTCGAACACCAGAGTGGTCACTCTGGTGCTGCCTGGTCCCGGCCCTGCCTTCAGGTCGTCCACCGGACAGTATAGGGTTGCTGGACCAGGCTTGTTGAATTTTCTTTTGTTGTGTTTTTCCTCCTCCAGACCCCCTCCACCCACCCTGTTTGTGTTAAAGTCTTTGGTTTTGGACATTTGGTACGTCTGGTATCCGTCCCTTGAGGGGGGGGGGGGGTTCTGTCAAGCCTTTGTGTTCCTTTCTCCCTCTGTGTCTGTCCTGTGATTGGTCATCATGTTCACCTGTGTTTCCCCTCCAGCTGTGTCTCATTGTCTCGTTACGTTTGTGTATAAAGTCTGTCCTCACCTTCCCTTCTGTGCCAGTTCGTTGCATGATGTCCTCGTGTCGTCACGCGTCCCAACCCTTCCCAACCCTTCCCAGTGTGTCGTGAGTAACCTGCAGTATTTCTGTTCCTGTTTTTTCCTCGTGCCCTTTTGGTTGACAATAAATATATTTGCACCTGCTCTACGGCGTATGCGTCTGTTTGGGTCCGAGCAACAGTAAAATAGACATCATCAACTCTATGGAACACAGTTCTCATCTATTTCTGGGATGCTCAGACTTCACATATCTCACAACTGAGTGTCGCCCGCAGACCTTCTCTGATGACTCTGCAATTGTCTGCCTCGTCCCTGCTGGAGAGGAAAAGTAATAAAGAGAAGTGACTCAGGGATTGGTGGACCGTTGCCAGCAGAACTATCTCCAGCTCATCTCAGGGAAAACCAAAGAGCGGATGGTGGACTTTGGCAGAAGCACCCTACCTCCACCAGTGAACGTCCGGGGAATGGACTTGGGGATAGTGGACTCCTCTAACTACCTGGATGTTCACCTGACCAATAAACTGGGTCGGACTAATAACTAGGAGGCACTCTACAGGAGGGGACAGAGTAGACTTTATCTGTGAGGAGACTCGGGTCCATCAGAGGGCAGGAGGTGCTCCTGAGGACCTTCAGGGACAACGTGGTGGCATCAGCCGTCCTCTGTGGTGTAGGTCTGCAGGGACAGCAGTGTCTCACCAGCAGACATGAAAAGACTAAATCAGCGGATCAATAAAGCCGGTTATATTCTTTCCCTTCTGTTTTACACACGCTTTGTGTGCAGTACTCCCTGTGGAGGTGGCAGGAGACAGGAAAATGATTGACAGCTGTTGTCTCTTCTGAACAACACCTCACCCCTCATGCAGGAACGACAGATTCTTCCATCCTGCTGCTGATCTTTACAAAAAAAGTTGCTCTAGGTTAAATCTCCTAATCGATCCAGTTATTCGTCCCATTGCTATTTTAAAAAATTGTGCAATACTCTTCTGTGTGGAATATCCTCATGCGATATCCTGATTGTCTGGGTACTACACTTTTGTATGACAACTGTCATTTGTGCAGTATACTTACTCTGTATTACAGCTGTATATACTAATAGTGTATATACTGTTCTATAAATATATTGAGCTGCTCTTATTTTTCTATTGTGCTCTTAATGATTTGTATTTAGTATAACACCTTCCTCTTTGATGCTGTCAGGCGAATAGAGGATTATCTTATTTTATCTCATCTTAGCTTATGTTATCTTATTTGACCTTAAGTGATCATATCTTGTCTTAGCGTATTTTATCTTATCTTCATTCATTATTCATTATCTACCGCTTATCCTGGGGGGCTGAAGCCTATCCCAGCTAATATTGGGCGAGAGGCGGGGCACACCCTGGACAAGTTGCCAGTTTATCTTATTTTATCTAATCTTACCTTATTTTATAATATCTTATCTTATGGTATCTCATCTCATCTCTTACACAAACATCCACCAAGGCAGCTGTGCAGTTCCAAACACATCTTTGTTTTGGGAGTATGTGTTTGGATTGTGCCTCTATTAGATATTTGTTATGTGAATATTTTTATGAATATTTGATATTTATTTCATAAGTATTTGAACTTTGAGATCTCAGTTTGATCTTTGCCATCTGAGTATTTGATCTTTGTTTTGATTTTGTCCCAATAAATGAAGTATCCCACGTTGGTGTGAGCCTCATGTGACCCGCCCCTTGTCATCTAGCCTACTATTGGCCGGCGGAGCTGTCCGTCACGTCTAGGCCCATGGACACACCCTCCCTCCTCTCTATTGTCACCGGTCCGTCAGGAAACTGTTTCCAACCATGGAACGGGAGAGAAACGATAATGGTAAGCTTTCCACACTTTGTAACTAGAGAGTTTCATTCATTGCCTATTCTCTCTCTACTTGTTTTGTTGTTACGAGCCGTTACCGTTCACCGAGTGTGCGAGTGACGTATGGTGACGTTTGTATGGGCAGGGAATGTAATATATCTCTATTTCTCATATTTACAACACATAATATTATATAACATATAAATCCTATATACGCTGATTTATTGCGTGGTTTATGGCTAATAGCTAACTTTGTATGTTTTTTAAAAATATATTATTACATTAAATAATTACTCTCATTAACAGCATTGTAATTGAATTGTCGGTTATTACAGTCTGCTTATTATGACTTTTACAATATAATCGTTTTTATTAGTGCTTTTGGTCGTTTTGATAACATTGTAATATTTTTAAGTCTATGTCTTTGTGCTAGCTAATAACATTTATGACCAGCATCCTTCTTGGTTCTGCTATTACACTGGTTCTTTTTACTCTTGTTTTAATAAAATATATTATTATAGATGTATAAGAGATTAAATTGCAGTGTAGTCTCGGGTAACACGGATAATTCAGTAACTGCAATCCGGATCTGGACTACTTTGAATGTGACTGTAACAAATACAAAGGACCATGTGGTATGAGAGGAGGAGATAGGAGGAAGGGAGGAGGATGATTAATTGGCAGACCTATATGCCTCAAGCTGGAGGCTGGAGGCTGGAGACGGCCCCCAGCATCAGCATGCATAAGGAGGGGGAGAGGAGAGGGAGACCAGCTGGAAGCTTGGATCTCTTTCAACTCCCATATGCATGACGTGACCTCCAGGGAAAAGCTTTATTATGAATAAAAAGGAAAGGAAGCTGTTTATTAGACAGTTGATCAATTTCACCAATGTTGATTATGAAACATGTTAGAATATTAAGAAGCTTTATTGGCCACTCAGTTAATATCTATAATAATTTTCAGAATGGTGATAATTGCCTCCAGGGAATATAAACAGTTTGATTAGCACTTTTCATTACAGCACGGTAGTAAGATGGTAATAGTGTGGTAATAACTATGTAATATCATGTATTTACCATAGTTGACACTGGCTATATATGTGTAATATTTCACTGGAATTTATGCAACAGGGCAATAATGGCCCAAAAGATAAGTGTAATAATGAGATGACAAATTTTAAGATGGAAATGAGGTAAAACTATTTTGTTTGTGTAATAGTAAAGTAATACTTTGCTAACAGTAAAATGGTTATCAGTGCAATATTCGGATTCAAAAATGGTAATATAGGGATATTTATATTGTAATAAGATGATGATAATGAAGTATTATAGGTTGTTTCACAGGATTATAGGCTACTATCAGCGTGAAACCCTCCAAATTACATTATAATGTGCAATTACCATATTATAATGCTGAAATTCATCCAACCAGTTTGTTCCAAACATATATTTCATTTCCTTTTGTTTCAAGGTAATACTGTACAAATTGTATGTTAAATCTTGTTCTTAGCTGGAAACACTTGCGGTATTTCCTGCATTATAACCATAAATCCGTGCTGCAAAATGCAGAACTACCTGTTTCTATTTAATTTGGCGTTGCTTTCTTATTATACACATTTGGTATTCATCATTTTTTAATTTACTGATCTTGGCAACATTGGGATTTATTGGGATTCACCTTATTTCAAAAATGAAAAGAACTGTTGAGTAGGTTAATTAATAGGATTTTGATATCTTCATTTTGAAGATGCTGATCTGGTAAACCCCCCTTTCACAATTCAGCACATGGTGGATGGGGGGGGGGGCTCTCCTGCTGCTCAATGTGGGACAAATCCAATTAATCAAATATAATAAAGCAATGTGGCCAACAGAGGCTGAGCTTTGATGTAATTAAGCTTCTGAACTGCATAGAAATTATTGCTGGACAGAAACTGCTGTTTAGACCCTTTATTCCACTGAACAAAAGTCAGTCTCTTTAAATTTATGTTATAAAAATAATAGTGCATTTCATTTATAACTACTTTACATTTGGATCAAATCTCAAAGTGCTACGAGGTAAAAGCAGATAAAAGCATCAATAAAAAAATATAATAATAATATAAAAACTGAGTAAAAAGCTGTATATGTCTCCTGGCCTGGGAACGCCTCGGGATCCCCCCGATTGAGCTGGAGAGTGTTACTGGGCTGCACTGCCCTACTTATCTCGCTGCCACTGCGATCCGACCCCAGATAAGCAGAAGATGGATGGATGGATGGACTGACATCAATTCCTTGAGTATATAGTCTGGTTTTGCTAAAGTGATTCCCCTTGCCTACCGGCCTTTTCTTTCTTTTCTCTGTTCATTCAGCACCAATTCCAGAAGTATGGTGACCTTACACTGGCCTTTCACACTCACATTCAGCATTAGTACCGATTTGTTGCACCAGAAAACTGGTCCGTTAATGTTCGGTTTCCGCCTCCTTTCTTTTCCCCCTGAAGTGACCGGGCTTTGTACGGAATTTGAATTCCAAGAAGCTGATACTTGTACAAGCTGTTGTTTTACCTGTAGATGTGTGTGCAGAGGGTGTGTGCACGAGTCTTGGTATTTCCTTGTCTGCGTGGAAGTTCAGGTCTCTGCAGGTCAGTGAACAATGGCAGGAGAGAGCTGTGTATACATCCTGCCTGTGGAGAGGATGGAACCCTGCAGAAACAGCTGATTGTGAGCAGACCCAGAGTAAACACACAGAGGCTGGACTCAAACTTTAAAATTGAAGTTGTGTTATACTTTATATTAGCTCTGTGTTTGTTTGAATAATCCCTGGACAAATCTGGAATTCTTCCTACAGGATTTCTTAGAGCTTTGACATCTTTTAACCTGTTGATAGTCAAAGAGGAGGTTGGTGTACTGTTTAGTTTACCACACCAGAAAGAAAAAACCTCAGGAGGAAGAAAAAGTTCAGTTACACCTGTTTAATATTTAGAACATCTAAAAACAAACTGCATTCGACCGCAAACCACACCACAGGTAATTATGAGATATGCAATCAAAAAAGGAAATTTGCTGACTTGACTTTTTTTTTCTTTTGTTCATGAAATGATTTCATGATTGCTCAATTAAAAAAATTTGAAATTCTCCAAATAAACATTCACAAGGTTCAATGGAGTTTTCATGAAGGGATACGATGGACTTTGTTTGACTTGTTTTGTTTCCAACCTAAACTCTCTTCCTGCTCATATTGTTTCCACCCAACATCTATTCATCACATGAATTTAATTAGATCACTGGAAGTATATCCGCATGATTAAATGTGTTTCTTTCAGCCCTAAGCAGTTGTGTTGGGTCAACCTAACGTATATGAGTTAGATAAACTCAACTTATGATTACTTATAATGACTAAAAATAATGATTACTGCGTATAATTTGTCATTAAAAAGGACTAAATGGGGGAAACGGCAGCAGTTAAACATTGTCATGAATAGTGCCAATTTAAAAAAAAAATCAATATCAAATAAATATGTTATAGCACAAATCAATCGAAGATATAATCAAAAATATTTACCTTTTGTTTTTTTACATGACAGCAATAAGACAGCAGATCAATGGACAATGACTTAATGTCTGTTATTATGATTAAAGTGGTTTATTTATTTTTATTATTATTAATATTATTATTTTGGGCTGATAAAAAGGAGTTTATCAATGTATGAAAGATAAATTCATAAAGTAAAATAAAGGTGTTGATGGGGCATGGATTGTTTTTGTTTTTTTAACACATCCAAACACGGGTTCTTAATAATAATAATAATAATATGGGAGACAAACCATATCACAGTAAGAGGATTGTCATAGTTTTATGTTTGTTATATAAAGTTTCTCAAGACAAGGACTTAGAAATAGTTTACTATTATTTTTAGTCAAATAACAGTCATTCAACAGGAAAGAAACCATCCAACAATCCAACCATCCATCCATCCAACAATCCAACCATCCATCCATCCAACAATCCAACCATCCATCCATCCAACAATCCATCCATCCAACAATCCGTCCATCCAACCAACCATCCAACCAACCGTCCTTCCATCCAATCGTCCGTCCGCGTCCATCCAACCATCCATCCCTCCATCCATCCTTTTTCCGGGATTCTTTATCCTGTTCAGGGTCACGGGGGGGTGGGGGGGGGTGGGCGGTGGAGCCTACACTCACAAAATAATTTGTTGAATTTATCTTATTCAGATAAGTCAGCAGTTTTCACTAAAATAGATTGAGTTAATTAAAATAAATAACCTTAAGATGAAATATAACCAACAGATGTTTGACAAACATGACTGTATCGGGAAAATAACAACATTTATTTGTTTTTAAAGTTGACAAAACTGAAGAACAGAAATTTAACCCAGATTCAGATTTGGATTCAGTTTTTCTCTATTTGTCACTTTCTACGTACTTCCATACATAAAAACTATATTACATTTCTCCTCGCCCATCTTAAAAAACAACAACAGTGTAGATCAGTAAATAAAAGATAAAATAGAGAGGAATGGCTAAAATGTAATAATAATAATAATAAAAGACTGGGACATCATAATTAAAAACAGACATTCATTAATTATGAAGGTGGTAGGAAGTAGTCTATAAAGTCCATGAGGTATATTTGTGTGTGCTTTTGTCTTTTAGTCCGTCAGCAGCCTTTATGATTGTGTTTATAAGTGCAGCGGACGGGTTGGACAGATGTGGACAGATGTGGACAGATGTGGACAGATGTGGACAGATGTGGACAGATGTGGACAGGACATGCTTGAAGGTGACAGCCTGGGGGGCAACGCCGTTTAGCAGCCTGTTGGTTCTGGTGGGAATTCTCCTGACTCTCCTCCCAGAATGCAGAGGGGAGAACAGGGTGTGGGCACGATGGGCGGGGTCGCTGATGATGCTGGAGGCTCTGATGATGCAGCGTTGGTGGTAGATATCCAGCAGGGCTGGTAGTGGGGCACCAACTGTGTTTCCAGCCGGTCCAGATCACTTTCCTGTTTCATTTATGTTTGTCTTCGGCTGTGCTGTTGACAAATCAGGAGGTGATGATGCAGGAGGTGATGATGCAGGAGGTGATGATGCAGGAGAGGATGATGCAGGAGGTGATGATGCAGGAGGTGATGATGCAGGAGGGGATGATGCAGGAGAGGATGATGCAGAAGGTGATGATGCAGGAGAGGATGATGCAGGAGGTGATGATGCAGGAGAGGATGATGCAGGAGGTGATGATGCAGGAGAGGATGATGCAGATTGTGATGATGCAGGAGAGGATGATGCAGGAGAGGATGATGCAGGAGGTGATGATGCAAGAGGTGATGATGCAGGAGGTGATGATGTAGGAGAGGATGATGCAGGAGAGGATGATGCAGTAGGTGAGGATGCAGGAGGTGATAATGCAGGAGGTGATAATGCAGGAGGGGATGATACAGGAGAGGATGATGCAGGAGGTGATCAAGCAGTAGTTGAAGAGGCAGGAGGTGAAGATGAAGAAAGCGATGCAGGATGTGACTTTCGATGGTTCCTCTGTAGAAGATGTTCAGAGCATGAGTAGTAAGGCCTGCCCTCGTTACCCTGCCTTGATGATGGCGGGAGTGTTGCTGCTGAAGGTGAAGTTCTGGGTCAGCAGCACTCCCAGATGTTTGTTGCTGTTCATCTCCACGACAGAACCATTGGTATTCACTGGTTGCTGGTTTGAGCTGGCGTTACGGAAAGCAACGATCCTTTCTTTTGTTTTTTCCGTGTTGAGGGCGTGGTTGTGTTTTCTGCCCCCAAGCTACCAGCTGCTCCTCTTCCTTCCTGTCAGAGGTCTCATCAGCAATGATGAGGAGACCACCAACTGTAGTATCATCTGAAAACTTCACTATGTGGTTGTCAACAAACCTCGTTGTTAGCGACGCCGTCGTGAGTCAGCAGCGTGAACAACAGGGGACTAAGTACAGAGCCCTGTGGCGATCCCGTTTTCACTGATGTTGGATTTGACACGTTTTTGGGTGTAGCTCTTTAACGTGATATTGCTGATTCTAACTGATATACAGATTTATAATATTTACCCTTTTTGTCAGTTTGAGGAAGAGGATATTTCCTGTGTGAGTAAATGTAAATGAAGTGAAGCACGAGGGTCGACGTAATTATTTATATATTTATATATCTATATAAATATATCTCTCTTCTCTCACTCTCTCATTATTAAGCTACCGTATTTCTTTGTTTCTGTTCTCCCCTCTTTTCTCCCTTTTGTAAACCTCCCGCTTTTGTCGGCCCCACCTTTCCTCCTTTTTCCCTTTTTTTTGTTTTGTCTCCTCATTTCTCCTCCCTCCCTTCCTGTTTGCAGTCAAACCATTTTATGCTGCTTCAGGCCAATATTCCCAACTCTGTCTGTCTCCAGACTCTCTCTCTCTCTCTCTCTCTCTCTCTCTCTCTACTGTCTCAGGTCCAGGTGTTTGCCTGCAGGTGAAGACTCTGCCTCGCAGCCTACACGATATAATAGAGAGAATGTTGAAAGCTCTGCTGTGGGTGTGTTTGAAACCAAGAACGCATTCACTGTCTGCAGGGTGGGTCTGTAGCTGGGGTTAATTTCCTTCATTCTGATTGAAGGTTCCGTCTCGACTGTTTGGATTAGTTGGGATCTAGAAGGACACGCACTCGTACCAGCAGCAAGAAAGAACTCGATGAACGGAGAGAGTCTTACAGTATTTAGGACAGCAGCGAGATGATGGGGTAACTGTGAAGGTGTGTCGTTGCTAGATTGGCTACGTTAGCATCAACATCAACTGAAACCGAGTTAAAAGCCGAAACTCCTCATCCCAGGATATTCATCCTGAAAACCCACATCCTCAACACAGTCAGAGGTCTTCACCAGTGGTCTTCCTCCAATGCTTTCATTCACCGCTTCATAAAAAGAGACGTTTCTGTGAGATTTAGTCTTGTGATCGGTTTCTCCGGTGGTTTTTAATTTGCCCAAAGTGAAAACCAGACCAAACCAAAGTGAGAGTTGTGTTTGTCAGATACCTTTTCAGGGAACGTTGGGCTCAGCCAAGGTCCTCCCTTATCTCAGATTCAGTTCTTGATATACATGTACAGAATGTAGAGGCATAGTCGAGGAGAGGAGAGCGTCAGGTTTGGGGGAGCGTCTCTACCATTTGCAGATGATGTGGTTCTGTTGGCTTCATCAGTTCGGGATCTCACGCACTCACATGAGCGGATATGGGAGTCATGATCTCCAAATCTGAGGTTTCTCTGCCAGGAAAATGGTGGACCGTCCCCTTTGGGTTTGGGGTGAGCTTCTGCTGAAGCGAAGGAGTTCTAGTGTGATGGGAAACAAGAGACCCAAGCACAGCAGCAGCAGTGCGGCTGTTGCATCGGGCCGTTGTGGCCGTTTTATGAGAGAGTTGAGTAGAAAGGTTTCTGTTATCCAACCCTCACCTGTGGTCGTGACCTCTGAGTAGTGACCGAAGGAATGGGGGCGTGGTCCGGAGCTCAGACATCTGTAGGAACCTCAGAACAGTCGACATGTCGCGTCCAAATGAAAGTCCGACTTAGAACCGGCCCCGGCTCTTTGACAGGAGAAGAAGGGAGCTGAGAAGCCGAGGTTCACCTGAACATATCATGCCTGCTCTGCTCAGCTTCCTGTCAGAGCTTGTGAGAAGACAAAGACGAAATGCATGATTGCGAGGCAGGAGACATGAAGCACAGGTGCTTCGGGTTCATGTCGAGACACGGCCGGCATCTGCAGCTTCTGTCTAGTGTGTTTGGAGAGTTAGACTTCTAGACTTATACAAGCTCCTTCTTTGTCTTAAATTACTCAGGGATCCTCTCGGCAGCAAAACTGAAACATCTTTTTTTTAGACGAGCGTTCATTCAGACAGAACGGGATGAAAAGTAAATGTAATGAAAATACTTGATATTCATGATTCAGTGAGTCAATAAGTGTGTGTGTGTGTGTGTATGTGTATGTGACGGCCATAACCAGAAACGGAGACTCTACATTTTACATACAGTTAAAACTCTGGTAAGATTGTGGACAGACCTTTTCTAGAAGTGTGTAGATTTACACAACCCTTCAATGGCCTCCTAGTAAGATCTCGTCTCTCACAGATCTGTGAGCGTCTGATTGAGAACACAGCTTTCACACAGTGGCCGGTTCCACTGACGAGACTCGAGGAAGTGGAGCGAATAATCACGACAGCAAAGTTTGGTTTATCATCTGAGAGCTGAAGCAAACAAAGAAGAAGCTGTGGAATACTATAAAAACGTCTGACATAAATTACTCTGGACCTTGTTTGTTTTTGCACTGAAGTCGATCTCGACAACGGAGAGGAAGGAGCTCGTCCAAAGTGGAAGTGTGCGGTTGAAGTGAAACATCGGCTCTTCAGTGGATGTTTTCATCAGAGAACATTCCACTGACACTTCAACACCGGCGCTCTCAGAGTCGGCGCGGCGGTGGTTTGCTTGATGAAAGGGAGCGGGTCGTTTGTGTATTTACCTATTTTAGTGCTGCGCCTTCATTCATCGCTGCGACATTCAAATATTTCTAAGATCCCAAACGACCATGCCCGTATTTGCACACACACTCAAGAAATAACTCTTTGAATCTAAAAATATCTTGGAAAGTACTTCCACATGATTGAATGGCAGTGTGTGGCATTCACACGTCCCTCGGCGTTAATCACTCCTCCGACACATATGAACCCGCTGGAGCCAAGATCCACTCAGTGAACAAGATGAGAAGAGCGAGATCAAGAGAAATAAACCGTTGTGTGTAATTCAACCAGTGCTGGACTGTTTTTTTTTTGTTCAATGTGGCTGGACTGCCGTGTGTTTGGACCGCTCTGACCGGTGGAACCACCGGCTGCTCTGACCGAGAACACTTGAGGAACTAACTATAAGGCTGCCGTGTGATGAGGTGTGGTGATGTCTTTGGTTTCCTGTGTGTTGAACAGGTGATGTGGTTCCTGCTTTGCATATTTGCCTGCCTCTCCTCTGCCAGTGCCCACCGGGTCAGCAGCAGGGTCGTCAGCTGGAGCCACCGTTCACCGATGTTTCGCCCCCCACCCAGAACCTGACAGGGGAGCAGAGGCCAGCTGGAGACGTCTCCCCACCACTTCCTGCAGCGGACCCTGTTGTGGATTATGTTGCTGTGCCCCAAGCGTCATCCCCCCACCCCTCCTCAAAAGCTTTGCCTTCTCTGCCTCATCTGCCAGCTATTTGACGACCCTCTGTAGTTTCTGTAGCATTCCATCCTGACAGCAGAAGTTTTATTGTCTGCTTCTCTTGTAAACTTGACGACTTTGGATTGTTGGCCGTTTAATTTCGACTCAAACTGCACGAATCAAACGTTTGCGAATGTTCATGATTGCTGTGCTCACACTGAACGACCCGTTCGGCTCCTGCAGCCTGTTGTCGATATTCACAACTATCATTAAAGTTTTTTTTGAAAGCTCCGAGGCAGAAAAACAGTTTGTTTGTTAGCAACATGCTATCTAACTAAGACAGAAAAAAGGATTTTTATTTTTTTTAGAAATCCTTTTTTTGTGTGTTTGTGTGTGGGTCTGAGTGTGTGTGTGTGTGTGGGTGTGTACGTGTGGGTGGGTATGTATGTGTGTGTGTGTGTATGTATGTCTGTGTGTGGGTGGGTGGGTATGTGTGTGCATGTCTGTGTGCATGTCTGTGTGTGTGTCTGTGTGTGTCTGTGTGTGTCTGTGTCTGTGTGTGTCTGTGTGTGTCTGTCTGTGTCTGTGCGTGTCTGTGTGTGTGAGAGTGTCTGTGTGAGAGTATCTGTGTGGGTGTGTATGTGTGTGTGTATGTCTGTCTGTGTGTGTGGGTGTGTATGTCTGTGTGTGTGGGTGTGTATGTGTGTGTGCGTCTGAGTGTGTATGTCTATGCAGGAGTTTGTGCAGCATGTGTCATCTAACATCCAGACTTTGCTGCAGGACATGTCCTGTAACAGAAAAGCATTAGTGAAGGGGGGATTTCAGCTTTTGTGAGAGTCAAGACAGACAATGTCAAAGAATCGGACAGATAAATTGCTGCATTTGTGAGTCAGCGTCTGAGGGAGTGTGAGTGTGAGCTTGTAGAGGTGGGTGTGTGTGTGTACTCTCTTTGGTGAGGCTGAGTCACAGGAGAGCTTTTAGTCCTCACTCTTCAACCATCTTCAACGTATGTCCAATAATTTTATTATTATTATTATTATTATTTTACTCTGGCTGGTGTTTAAAGTTTAAATACATAGTTTTGACTCTATTTAAATTCTAGTACAGAACGTAAAGAATAGATGTAGTCATGTATGTTGGCCTACTGTTAAAACTGGGTTCAGCACAACTGGCCCACAATCGTCTTCTACCTCATTTTTGCATTTATTTTTTCTGAGCACGATGCCAGATTTGAATAAGACTGATTGTTTATCTCACTAATTTGAATAAGACTGATTGTTTATGTCACAGATTTGAATAAGACTGATTGTTTATGTTACAGCCAGAGGTTGTAGCATGTGCTTATAGCTCCCTGTAGAAGACATAGGTCTCTGCAGTCAAAGACAAACCCGTTTTTGGGTACATTTTGGGTATAATGGCTATCTAACTATGGGATGGACTATGGGATGGACTATGGGACTTTGGACTATGGGATGGACTATGGGACTATGGGATGGACTATGGGACTATGGGACTTTGGACTATGGGATGGACTATGGGACTTTGGACTATGGGATGGACTATGGGACTATGGGATGGACTATGGGACTATGGACTATGGGATGGACTATGGGACTATGGACTATGGGACTATGGGATGGACTATGGGACTATGGACTATGGGAGTATGGGATGGACTATGGGACTTTGGACTATGGGATGGACTATGGGACTATGGACTATGGGATGGACTATGGGACTATGGACTATGGGATGGACTATGGACTATGGGATGGACTATGGGACTATGGGATGGACTATGGGACTATGGACTATGGGATGGACTATGGGACTATGGACTATGGGACTATGGGATGGACTATG
>VRLP01007365.1:0-22238 GCA_009660295.1 Lophius piscatorius | reverse complement strand
GCTGAGCTTAGTCCGGGGAAGGAGGAGGCGGTATGAGTGGGTAGAACGGAGGGATCGTGTCGAGGTCAGTGGGGTGAGTAGTTCTTTCAGGTAGGGGGGTGCGTTACCATGGATGCACTGGTTATAACAGGTCACATCTTTATTGGAAATGTTCCTGTCATGCCCAAATCTGTTGGTAAAAGAAGATGTTTAAGAGCTATATTTATTCTTCAGCCAACCATTGGCATGCAAGAGCTGTCATCTGCTACGCTTTTAGAAACAAAGGAGCATGGGAAAGTCAACTTTTTTGCAAACTTGAAAAAGTTTGTCTGGCCAGTTATTCTTTTAAGCTATTTTGGTTCATTCAAGCATTACAAATGGTTTTCAATTGGCTAAGATGCATCGCCCATTTCCTAAAGCCTAGGATATTGAGTAATTCAAAATTTGTAATTAATTACTAAAGAATGAATGATCATATGTCCCTTCATTCTATGGTTAAAGACTATGTGTTTCTCAATTGTTTTTTACTTTAGTTTAATGTTTGAGGTTCACTTCATAGTTTCACAACGGAAGACTTTATTTTACATTGTTTATTAAACCAAACATTTCATGTATGTTAAATGAAAATCTTGTTTAAGGAAGTGTGCCCAGAAACTAATTTTGATGCAATAGACAGCAAGCACAAGTGTGAGGCTGAAGCAGTTAAACGGTTGAAATAAAGGATAGTTTAACATTTTGAAATCATTAGAAAAAGAGTTCCTCAGTTCCTGAAAATGTCAAAATTAAACCGTCTTATGGGCTCAGTGCTGCCTATATATAAAAAACACTCAATAGTGAGGGACTTTTTCTAACACTTTTGAGTTCTTTTTGCAGAAAATTAACCAATTTATGTTCCATTACGAATTTTCTTATGTCTTATTTCATTTAGCTCCTAATGTTTAAGAGGTATTGGCAAGACTCCAAAGCTATGATACAGTGAAGCAGAAAAGCAAACAATTTAGTGTTATACAATGTGTTTTCAACATGATTTAGCTTAAGTACCAATGTGGTACAAAAAAAATAAATCCTTATACATCAAGGTATAATGTAAAGAGACAGGCTCACATTTGAGTTGAAGCATTGATGTATAAATGTTCTCTCCAAAAAATGAAATTTAGTTCAACAGCAGTGCACTTTGACTGAAACTCAAGAGTCTTGTGGCCACTCAAATCTGTTGAATTTGAATGAATCCATCATTTTCCTTTTGTGTGTTTTTCAGGTCTTCCTGAGAAATATTACAGCTTGACCTGGTTCATCAGTCCTGTCCTTGGTCTCCTTTTCACACCTGTGATCGGCACAGCCAGTGACCGATGTACTCTGAAATGGGGCCGGAGAAGACCGTTCATTCTGGCCTTATGTGTTGGTGTGCTGCTAGGGGTAGCAATGTTTTTAAATGGGGCATTAATAGGTGGGAAGAAAATTTTGGAGGATATGACCACTTACAAATTATAATTTGTAATAATACTAATATAATTACTTTTACCTCCATCCGTAAATCCGTTGTGGTGTTCTGTCAGGCCTTTCCCTCGGTGATAGTCCTGGCAGTCAGTCAAATGGCATCGTCCTCACGGTACTCGGTGTGGTGGTGCTGGACTTCAGCGCTGATGCCTCTGAAGGACCAATCCGAGCTTACCTTCTTGATGTTGCTAATACAGATGAGCAAGATATGGTTCTGAATATTCATGCCTTCTCTGCTGGTAAGTCATGCATGTATGACCACACACACACAGTGTCCATATAGACTAGTTTAAATATAAGCCATTCCAAAAATGTACTGCACACACACATATATCTTCAAAACCCTCAAATAATTTCAAATACAAAAATCTCACTTGTAATTTTAATTTTATACAATCATTTACATATCTTCATCTCTATACCTCCTCAGGGCTTGGTGGAGCAGTGGGTTACATGTTGGGGGGTCTAGACTGGACTGGCACAGCTCTGGGCCAAGCATTTAAATCGCAGGAGCAGGTCCTCTTCATGTTTGCCGCCATCATCTTCATTATTTCTGTCACGCTGCACATGCTCAGTATACCTGAGCAACCTTTCCTTCCATCCAACAAACCTAAAGAAACAGGAAATGGGGAGTATACCAGCCACTTGTCTTTCAGGCCAACTGGCTGCACCCCACCTGTACTAGATGTTATTTCAGAGGAGGATGCCTTTGCCCCGCTGGCCCAACTGCACAATGATTCCAATCCTGAGGGAATGAAAATGGATTTCCTTGCTGCGGAGCGAATGCGGTGTAATAGTGATTCAGTCCTAGCTATGCCAGACAGTACAATCGAATTGGATCCAGATCTCGATCCAGATGTGCAACTGTTCCCGCCAGATGTGCATCATTTTCTGCCAGAAATGCAGGGAGAGCACGATGACGTCTTCAAACCTTCAGACCACGGTGTTGGGTCTTTTGGTATTCCACCAACCCTCACCAGTCCAATGTTTCTTGGACATAAGGGTTCATTAAACAGTCCTCCTCTCCTACAAATTAGAGCTGGTTCTAAGGACTCACATCTGAAAACCGCCGCTACAACGGTATCTATTTACTTTTTCTGTTGTTGGCTCACATATTTTTTTCAGAAAAGAAATAATTCTTATTAATTGTCAGAGTCAACATGTTACTAGACATTTAATTAAATGGCCATAAATGGAGAAAGAAGAATCTCTGCTGTGTTTTCAGTTGTTTTAACGTCTCTTATACAGTATGTGTCTGTGCCTCCCTGCTGTCCCAACAGGTCAAAGCTAATAGTGCCAATGATAGTTTGTCCTCTGCCCTCTCCACTGTAATGAAAGGCCATGCTTCCTCAAGGCTTACAAGCCGCCCATCCAACCCCTCAGCTTCATCACACCCCCATGGACCCACCTTTTACAGACAAGTACAACTACATTTACCATTCTTTTAATTTTTTGTTTATTTTAGAGTTACTAATATTTGCTTGTACCATATTTCATTTTACAAAATGAAAAAACCTAATGTTTTTTTCCCGACTCCAGCCTTCCTTTACTTTCTCATACTATGGAAGAGTAGGATCACAACGTTATCGACAGCGACGGATAGCACTTTCAAGCCTTCGGCCAATCACTACCTCTCGCAGTCTTAATGATTTGAGTGACCTCCAGCGGACTTCAGACAGGCGGGAGCTGCAGCTGTCAGCCAGCAGTCTCTCATCAGATGGCGCCGACAGTCAGGGAGGAGCAGACAGCGGTACAACTGTTCGACTTCTCTGGTTATCCATGTTGAGGGTGAAGTAAATTGGAAATGTCTTTAATATTGATGTTTTTATTGCCATTAAATATTGATTTGTGTTTTTCTTATTTTACTGTTTCATTGCATCACATTTACAGCAGAGGGGATGTGCCTGCAGCAATTGACTCTTTTTTTTGGTCCTCGATAGATGCCGCGGCAGTTGTTGAGATTGTGTCTGTGTCACCTCCTTACATGGTTCTCCATTTTAGCCCAAGCTGTGTTTTACACTGATTTCATGGGGCAAGTCGTCTACCATGGAGACCCTACGGTACACAGCCATAAACACACAATAACTCTCTTAGCAGTTGACATACACCCTCGTGGTATCACGATATTAGGGTCAATTTATTGCCATTTCACAACGCAGGCTTCTACAATGAAATCCAAGTTTTAGCGCTTTGCTTCACATTATTCCTTGCAACACAAAATTGTTTTTATCACAATAAAATAAGATAAATGCTCTTATGCCGTTATTAAACTTGTTAGAAGACAGCTGTGCCGACATCATTTGACATTTTGTATATTATGATAACTTACATAAGTCAATGTAAGTCACGTTTGTCATACAGAAACACTACAATGCCATTATTAAGATGAAAATGATTCTTTGTTTTCAGGCTCCTGCCAATTCCACAGAGCTACATAACTATAACAAAGGTGTACAGATGGGCTGCTGGGGATTAGTGGTCTATGCTGCTACTGCTGCCGTCTGCTCTGGTAAAAGACACATTTGCAATATGTTAAATGTTTCCTTTTTCCTCTCTAACCTGCTTAGGATCTCCATTAATTGATATCTCTGTGTCCTCCTCTTTGCTTCTCGTCACTCAGCAATTCTTCAGAAGTACCTGGATAACTTTGATCTGAGTATTAAGGTTATCTACATTATTGGAACACTGGGATTCTCTATAGGTTAGTTGCTACAATAGTAGACTGACAACAATAGCACATGATTCCCAGTGAATTTGAAAGCTGTTTTATTTGGTCTTAATTCTAAATAAAATAAAATGCAATGTATCTATTTCACCTCAGGAACGGCTGTTATGGCCGTCTTCCCTAATGTCTATGTCTCCATCGTGATGATCAGTGGCATGGGCATCATCTCCATGAGTATCTCCTACTGTCCCTATGCATTACTCGGGCAGTATCACGAAATAAACGAGGTAGGTTCACAAAAGACAGTACACACACAGACACACATACTTACACACACATTGCCACTAGGTGATGTAAAAACTCAAGAGCACACACTTAACTCTCACACCAACATAAAACATCCATGGTTTATAGTTGATCGATCCGTTAAATAACTGAGAAAATGTACGAATGTGCTAGGTCAGTCATTTTTGACGTGTGTACACACTAAAGATTAAGGTTGGATTAATCGTAGTTTCTCTGTGTCTTTACACTCCACACAAACTCAACACTGTCTAAAAGTCAGTCCATGGTGAGGATCCAAAAAGTGGGTCACAAATAAAATTCCCCTTTTTATTGTAAAGTGATTCATCTCAGTTAAATCAATTTATTTTGGCCTTGTCATAACAACATGTGTTCTAACGTTTCGGCCTATAGCGGGCCTTCCTCAGAGCACAAAAGGAGACTGGAGCTCAGACGGTTTATAAGGTGGTACCTTCTGAGGTCACAAAGCACTTCTATGAGCCTGGTTGGCTTTGAGACCTAATTAGATCTCAAAGACCTAATTAGACCTAATTAGACCATGGTTTTGATCCTCTGGTGAGAGCATATTTGTGAAATGTCCATGTGACTTGTGGTCTTTGGTTTTGCCAGATGTAGGCTTTTGCCTCTTTGTAGTCATGGATATCCCTATCATATTTCCGTAGATTATTCTCACTGAGTTCCTCTTCAAACATTTCAATTAAGACATATATGTCTTCCAGTTCTCGATCAGTGTATTAAATGTCTTCACTCCAGTCAGTTGATTCAAATTTCTCTACTGATCGTCAGATGAGAGTAAGAGGTTATTTCTTTTGTCTTATAGTTCCTGATTAGTGTAATAGACTGTACGTGTCCTCAATTAAGTCAGTTGATTCAAATCATCAAGCAATGACTTGGCCTTGGGGGAATGAGTGAATAATAAGCAGAAATATGATAGGGATATCCATGACTACACAGAGAGAAAAGCCTACAACTGGCAAAACCAAAGACTACAGACCATTGACATTTCCCATATATGATCCCAGCAGAAGATCAAAGCCAAAAAGGCTCATAGACGTTTTGAGTGACCACAGAAGGTACCAATCTATAAAATGTCTGATCTGATCTCAAGTCTCCCTTTGTGCTGATGATGAAGTGGATGAAGGCCCACTTTAGGCCAAAAATGTTAGAACGCATGTTATTATGAGAAGGCCAAAATAAATTGATGTAACTGAGTTTAGTCACTTTGCACTTGAACTTTGTTTGTGCTCCCCGTTTTGGTTTTTCATATTTTTATTATATATTTTGGGTTCTACTCATTGCTCTTACGAGTCAGTCTAAGGTGTATTCAGTTAATTTGAAAATCCCTCCTCTGCTGTGTCTCTCCTCAGTACGTTCACAATAGTCCAGCAAACACTCGAAGAGGTTTTGGCATTGACTGTGCTATCTTATCCTGCCAGGTGAGGTTTCATACTTTTTAGCACTAAAGGAAATGTATCAGGCAACGTCCAGACTTTAGTAAAACTCTGCCATATTAATGAAGAAAAACCAAACGGTACACAATGTTCATGAGTCACCTTGGTTTAGGTTGATGTCTATTGTACTGGGTGCATTTTTCCAAATATGTGTCATATATATTATTCCCGGCTTTCTTTCTGTACTTGCAGTTTTGAGCATGTGGCTCATGATTGCAATTACAGTGTATACCAAAGTTTGAATTTATATTTTCTATTAATCTTAAATAACAGGTCTACATCAGCCAGATTTTGGTTGCATCAGCCCTGGGAGCTGTGGTGGAAGCAGTTGGCAGTGTGCGTGTTATTCCTGCAGTGTCCTCTGGAGGTTCATTCCTTGGCTTCCTTACTGCCTGTTTCCTCGTAATTTATCCTGACATGGAGCCCAGCAGCTCAGAGCATAACCAGGCCCTGATTGGTTTGCCTGGGGATCCAAACCCAAATGGAGAAAGGACCACTGACCAGAGGTTGGCTTTGTTAAACCTCATAGGTCAAGGTAGTTTGGAGAAGAACGAGAACCACTCTATTGCCTGAGCAGTAACCGATTTCAGATCGCTTGGATTTATCCTTTCTAACCACAAGCCAAATCATGTGGGGTTAGCAGTTTTAAGTCTGTCCCACACTGAGGGCAGGAAGACAAGGTAAGACAGTGATCATAGCAGAAATTGGACATTCCCTCTGAAAAATAGCAGTTTGGATAGATTACCCTATTGGATCGAGATCTGAAAAATAGGAACAATCTCCGTTTTGCCTTACTTCTCCATGTATTATTACATCAATTAAATAAATACTTTATTAGGACTACCAAAAATGTAGGCCTTTATTGCCAAAGCATAAAATCTGCAGAATGATGTCATGGTGTATCCTTAATGGACAATCATAGTGTTGTTAAAGGTATGCTTTATATATTTCTGCATTACACTGAATGCAGTTGTCAATGTTCTACAACTGTTGTACACATTCCAGTAGATGATTCCATACATTTGCTTACCTCCAGGCTCACGTACCGTAAAAAGCACCCATTTGTGGTGAGTTGTTTTGTGTCGGAATCAGGCACACTCAAATTCTATATTCCAGAATTGGCTCTCTAAAAGGTAATATATCCTGTCCCCTCAAATTTGACCTCAGAAGGTATTTGGTGTCAGTGCAATGTGATGCATTTTTTAAATTTCCTATTGGATTAATCCAAAAAGTATTTTGATGTTCTGAAATGTAAATTCTGAGGAGAATCATTGTTTCTATTGAGCATTAGACAAGATGATGTTTAGTAATTTTTTTTTTTTGAATGTGAAACTTAAATATTATGAGAGCTTACAAATCACTTCCTTACTTTGAAATGTTTAATGCCACATTGTCTGTTACTTCAAGAAACATGTAATGCTGTACGCACCACTTCTGTGCAAGGCCAGGGTCAGATCTAGACTAACTTGAGAGCAGTGGCGGACCGTCAGGGCCAGCAAAGCTTTGTGTTCTGAGGTCTTTGCTTTGGGCCTTTAGTTTTTAAATGCACCTTTGTCCAAGGCGTTGGGTTACATTATTGGAGTTATTTTTTCAAGATTATCTTTCCCAATCCCTGTGAGTCATATTTATTATCAAGTGAATTAAAGGTGAACAGCAACTTTCCCTCTTAAGATTCTGTAGACACTTAAAATCGTCATTATTCATATTTTTTATGGAAGAACCACAAAGAAAAAGGTCAGTCACTACTGCTTCTATTCCTCCTATATCAATTCAAATGCTGTTGTGGCATTCATTCTAATTTAACGTTATTATATTTTTAACTTAAGAACATTACAAGAGCCCATCTACTGTACTGAACAAATAATAGAAAATTATTAGAACCATGGGCTATGCCTTATTGAAATTATTTATATTTTATGGAAAAGACTAAGACTTTTAAGATGTTATTCCATCCTTCTTTTTGAAAGACAATCATTGTGGGTTTTTCTAAGTTATTTTTTGGTTCTTTTGCTGTTGTATAGACTTTTGTACAATAAAACAAGGTATTTTCATGCCAATTATTTGGAATTAAAAGTGATGAATGCGCCCTAAATTATGTCTGTGTCTTAATTGAAAATGTTATACAAGAACAACTGCATGTCGTGTAGTCTTTGATAACTATTTTATTCGAATTATAGCTGTATTTGTCGTTTTGTAATTATTGTTAAAGTAAAAATGGAAATTTAACCATAAATGTCATGTGTCATTGTCAAAGTTCTTAACTGTAAACTGTAAAAAAGTGTTTTTTGGTTTTTACTTTTATGTGTAACGTCAATGTAAATTGTTCCCATGAGAGGGAAAATTCAGGATTACTAAGATAATAATACCACAAGATGGCGCTATCATGTAAACAAGACAAGTCAATTCAATATTTTGTTTTGCAACATTGGCGTTCGCACAGACCATATATGCTATCTGGAGTCAATAATTGATTACATTATTTCCGTTTTTGTCATTCTGTATACAACAGAAATCAAGTAATTAAAACAAAATCTCAATTAGTTACACATAGACATACAATATGAGGTGCAATAAGTTTGAGGACTGTGTGAGTTGATATGGCAAGATCATTCACTTTGGAAAGCGACTATGATAAAGATCATGTACTTTATTGGGACAAGTTATCTTGTGTTTGGAATAAGTGTATCAGACAGGTTTTTCCTTAAACTGGAAATCCAATTGAAATAACTGCGAATGAAATTGACTCCCAGAATCTTGATTGGGACTCAAGCTCGCTGTCTTAAAATGATAAAAGAAAAAGTATGCAATATATTATAAGGTGTTGTGGTGCTGGATAGGCTGACTCTAGTACGCTGGGGGCTGAGGGGTTTTATTAATTCTTTGCATCTTAAGGTTCAGTCCTGCTTCCTGCAGTCATCACTGCGCATGTCAAAGACACCATGAGACTGGTGTGAGCGCGAGCCGCGCCCGGTAGAACACGACTCTTAAGCACGGTTTCAGCGGCGATATCTACCGGGATGGTGCCATGAAGTTATCGAGGAGCAGCACGATCATTTGTGAGGTTCGTTTGACTTGCAGGTTTGAATTCCCAACAGGTTATCCATGTCTCGGACTTGTTCGTTGTCGTTGGTTGACCAGCATCCTCTCACCTGTACATCTCTGACACCAGCAGCAACTTTAACTGCCTAGTGAATTTCCTTCTCTTATAAACTGTTATCCTGACTTGATGGTGGTCAGGCATGCAATGAAATGTGAAATTGTATTTTGCATCATTATTGCAAACATAATTTCAACGTTGAGAGATGTATTGACTCTGTTAATGGACATTTGGTAAAGAAGTCAAAAGTTTTGGTTTGGACGGGGTATGATGCTAGTTGTGCCACTGCTTAGTCTGTCCTGGCAGAAGAATGCCTCCTGTCTAGTTTTGCCATGTAGGACGTCATGATTTCGACTGATGCACAAATACTTCAAAGGGAACATCATCATTCTGTAGATTATTCCATCCATTGTTGAAGGAGAATTGATTAAATGTGTACAAACATGTGTTTGCATATAAAATGAAGGCATGATGTTTCAATGAACGGCTGTACTTAATCTGCAACAATATTTAAGTTGGCAATTTGTGTCAAAGAAACAGGCATGTGAATGGCAGGATAGCCCAACTCCAGCACAACATTGCCCACAGGGCCTACCACGGCTACCTTTCTTTCCATAGTGCATCCTAGTTCCATTTCTTCATTAGGTAAGCAATGCAAACGCACCAGACCCTCTACAAGATTTAAAAAAACCCAGATCCATTTTCTCACCAAATCTTCAACAGTATGGCTTTTATTAAATCGGATAACACGGCTATCCTTCACCCCAGACTCACATTGAGAATCATGGGTTCCCCTGACTTACTGTGTCTCTGGGTGCAAAATATACCCTTTATCAACAGTTTTCAATCAACAAAGGAGAAGAACAGTTTAAATTGATCAATTCAATTCAACTCGTATTTTGTCTGATGACTGTAACAATAAATGAGGAAACCCCTGAATGAAAAGCATCTCTATCAATTTGAAGAGATCCTTTTTCTGCAAAGTATTACATAGGCAGTCACAAGCTTCTGGCAGTGTTACTGAGGAAGGTTGGCCTATTCCTTAGGAGCAACTGCCACTTAAGTAATATTCCTGGTTTTATGTGCTGCAACCTTCATCTCCAAATCCCTCTACAGATTATCTGGGATTTAAAACAGGTGAGTGTTCCAAGGTTTCTTCTGAAATCAAGCCTTTATGGACTTTACAGTATGCTGTCGATCATTGTGGAAGTCCAATGAAGCACGAGCGTCAGCTGCCTTACACCTGCAGGTGTTTTCTGTTCTTGTGTGGTTTTTGTCTCTTCAAACTGCTGGTAAATATTTGTATCCATAACCCTGATTGTTTGAATAATATTGTGTCCAACTGCGCAAGTACTTATTTAACGGAATTGCATCTAATAGTTGCTTAGTAGTAGTCTCAAGATATATGTGACCATATAAGTGATCATGAAACAAGAGCAGTGGACTTATCCTCTTATTTAAGTATCTGGACTTGGACATCAGTCCTCACTCCGCTATAAGACTGATTATCGCAGTCTTGGAGTTAAATTTCATCCAATGATTCTGAACTTCTGATAGATATATTTCTCATCTGTTTGTGTAAATGCTTTTCAACCCCTATCCTGGAAGATAGTTGGGATTATCAAATTGCTTATGCAATGAAGATATTATTGGCAGATTTAAGAAGAAATCCATTATTGATCAATACAGCCATACACAGTACAACATAGTGAAATTATTTCTCTGCATTTGACCCATCCCTGAGAGAGCAATGGGGAGCCCTGCCATGTTTCTTTTACGGGATATGACCAATTTGGAACAACGACATGACTGTCTTACGATTGGATCAAGTCACAACCATGGGCAAATGATAAGCAGACAGCATCATGTCATGTGCTGAGTTCTTTTTATGGTAAATCATGTTAGTAACGCTGGACATGCTTGCTGCTGAGGATTACCACACTGTTCCAATGATGGTTTCAACATTATTTTGGTTAAACAGTAAAATGAGGGTGAATAAGAAAAGCCAGGTTTTTAAGTATTGTATTTAGTCTCTGTGTAATGTTAGGTAGACCACATGACCTTGTTTTTTGAAGTTCAACTTAAACCAGATAAAAAATAAATAAAAGGAGGTTTTAAAAGGTATCTTGCACCTTGATACAAATTTAGAAAAAGAGGACATCCTATCCCTGCAGTCCACTCACGTTTGTGCTGTGGAAAGTCATTACTCTGTACTACTGCTTTTAGGTTTTCATCTCTCTCAACACATGAGCATCATTTTCCAAGAGTAGAAGAGGAAAATATCTCAGTTTATGGATCCTTATGAGGGGCCATAAAATTAATCGATGTGTGAAACAATTTTAAAGTGATTGAGGAAATATAGAGGACTGAATATGAGGATGAAGGTGTTAGTATGCGTCATAACTGGGTGGACCATCTTGAACTGATATTACATTGGCTGCGGGGAAAGGATCTATGGGAATCTGGGACCACAGGGGCGGTTGTTTGGACTCTTATTATAATACCTAAACCAACTGCAGTCGACTAAAGTGAAGGGTTTTAAATCTTTAATATTGAAATTTGTGACAGCCTTTTGACCTTCCAGAGAGTTTTTCATGGATGGTCGGACTCGCTGTGTTTAATAATGTATGGGATTATTTTATGCATATATTGTATTTGGAATAATTTTCATTAAATGTCTTTTTGTACTGTCAAACCTGCAAAGCAAAGGCAACATTATTTTATAAATAACTTTTCAGCAAAGGAATATTTTGGATATTTAATTGTCTTGTGGCTTACTCATGACCAACCACAAGAATTAATATCATTCTTAGTAGTATTTTTACCTGTAGAGAGTTATTTGTTCATTTCATTGCATATCCTTAAAGGTATGTGGATTTTAGATTAATCTATCCATGTACTAATTATGTTTGTTTTTCTGCAAATGCACCTAGCTGTTTAGTTCAATACACTTTCTTTCATTTCTAGAAACATAATATTGTATTTTTAAAAACAGTTTATTTTTTTTACTTGCTATTGCGAATTAACTCCTGAATGCTGGACACTTCAGCTTTGGAGAGAATTTGTGTTCCAGAATTTTGTAGTGTTTTCTGTATTAAACTATGTTGTGGACCTGCAATAAGACACAATGTTGAAAATATCAGAATTGCACCATGTAATCTCTAATTTAACGAAATTTAAATTCAGAAAATCTCTCAAATGAAGGTCTGTAGCTGGAATCATTTTAGAGAATGTGTTTCCGCACACTGCCTCTGAGAATAATCCGATAATGATCTTTAGACCGTCAGACTGTTGTCACTGAGAGCAGTGGTAGTGATACCGAGCTGGAACAACCATTGACAAGCTTTGACATATGGTGTTTATTGTTTCAATGAGCTGATAGAGGCTGTTCTTGTGCAGAAAGATAATGACTCTAAAAGAAATGAATGTACTGTCTTCTGTATCTCTGCATGTGTAACTTACTTTTCTGTTTCTTCGGTTCCTTTCAGTGGTTGTGATCTAGAAGGTCAGAGTTTGTCCTTGTTCTGAATCTGCTGGTCCAACTCCGCCTCTGGGTTTTATCTGGAATGGTGGACCATCTGCCTCCTGTCCTGCTGGAAGCCTGTGTTGTTGTTGGCGCTTCTGAGGACAAGCTCTGGGAGGTCTACCAGGTATTTACCCACAAACGCACTGTAGAGCCAAACCATGTTATTGCACCAATCCAATGTTCACTTCCACTTTCATGTCAAAAGGTCCTCTTCCAGTCTGTGTTTCCTGTCTGTATCTTAATTGTCAAAGGGTAATTAAGACAAAATGTCCAAAAAGGAGTGTGCAATGGGCAGTTGATCATTGTTTCAGACAACAAAAAGAATGACAAAATCATTCCCTAATGCTATTTTCTGTTGTTAATCAGAGTTTCAAGTAATCAGCATAAAGGATACATGTGAATATGTGTAGAACAAATAGGATATTCCATGTAGATTAGTTAGAGATTATAAGAATAGTTGACGAGTCAATGCTTACATTCCTATCTCTCTCTCCACCCAGTCTGCTAGCAGCAATGGAACTCCAGAGCACCTTGCGTTAGAGCCGGAGGTGCTGCATTTCCTTGCACCTCCCTTCGTTAGTAAACTGCAAACGGAGAAGAAAGGAGTGAAGTCACATGGGAAAAGGCGGCGATCCTTCCTCCGAAACAAGAGGGAACTACCTCCTTCATCTTCAAGCCAAGGTCTGTTGAGTCACAAATGGGATGTTTTCTCCAAGGTTTCTTGTTTGTTCCTGACTTCATTTTATCGATGTTATTTGTGGTTGTGTTTGTGGTTTTGTTTTATGTTAATTTGTTCTCATGTTCTTTGTAGGTGGAGAAGCAGACAGAAGAGGAGGAAGTAACGATGTCTTAGTTCCTAAAGACATCAACCTCATGGCTTTACCTCAACTCTGTTTACCAGGTGTTTGATAGTCAGGCCACATTAGACAGACGAAAAACCAGTATGTCATTATGACGTTAATGTTTGGATACCTTTCCAGATCTTAAATGTTGCGCTATTATGTGCCATTGTGTTTTTTGTTAACCTAATCGTCACTTAAACTCGTAAGAACGAGTAACATTTCGTGTCACACAAATTCATGTCAACTCTTTGTGGCACATCTATATTAATGTTTAATTAATTTGATCCCTCGAAAACATTACTCTGTCTTAATGTTTTCTGTCAATAAAATAATTAGAATTAATATAATTATATATAATTATAATAATCTGTCAACTAAAGAAATTTAGTTTTGTAAATTTTTGACTGTCGCCATGTGTCTTATTCTATCTTTTTACCAGGTGGACTCGAAATAACCAAAGAACAGAAAGATGAGCAGTTTCACTTCCTGGTGTTCACTGATGTTTTTGGAAACAAGACTTATGGAGCAGTAATGCTGTGTTACCGTCCTATAATGGTACACAGGGTTACATTTTATACTTCACACGCAGCAGCTGAACTAAATTAAATGTGTTTTACGTAAAACTTCTTGTCTTTTTGCAGGAAGGGACAGCTTTCTTCCCGGATGGAGCTGGCTTTACTAAACTTTTCTCTGCCTACAGTTTCTGTGTCATATCTACGTATCCTTACTTCACTGCACTGAAAGACTGCCTTTCATGGTGAGAGAACCAAACAATGTATCTCATTAAATCATTTTTTTTCTCTACGAAGAAGATTTACAGTCTAAGGTTTTGTTTCTTCATGTTGGGCTCATACATATTTTAGTGCATGTACAGTATGTACTTGTCTCCACGCTAACCTTTTACCTGCCATGTCACCAGAACTTCATTTTTAAGAATTGCTTTAAAGCCTAGTATGTTTCACTTAACAAAAAGTTTTTACCAAATAAGTGTTTGTCACATGTAAGATTATGTTGATAAGGCTGCACATCTCTATGAAACCAAAACTGTGTTAAAAGAAAAGGATTATTGTTCTCATATTTACCCCCATTATTTTGTGTCTTTGTTAGTCTGTTAATCCAGCTAAAAGCCTCTCCTTTGTCTGACATTGAGGAGAAGGTGAAAGAGTTTGCAATGAAACTGACACTGGTGCCTATCCCCCCTCCTGGGCAGCTACATCTGGTGAGTGTGTGTGTATCTGTTTGACAAGTACTTGTATGAGTGAAAAGACACTTGACAAGTAATTTGAAGACTTTAACAGACCGACTTTATCGGTTTCTTTAATTGCAACTCATTATCATTTGAAATGTCGTGAAACAGTTATGTCATTATGATATAATTACTCAAACGAGTTAAAAATTGCTGTAAGTAGTTGAAGTGTACTCGTGTATCCGTTCACATGTAATCATTTTCACCACGTCTCATGACTGCCACAAACTAAAACCCTGTTTGTTTTGCAGATGTTTACTTTGCATCCTCTGACCATTGTTTTACCATCCAAAGAAGAAAAAGACCACCCAGCTATAGACTTGGACCTCCATCTGCCTTTCTTCTGCTTCAGGCCACAGCAGCTGCTGCAGGTAGTAGACTCTCCCCCTTGTATTAATAGTGTATCAGGATTAAGCTCATTCTGACTCCTATCTCTTTCCCTGGTTGTCCTGTCATTCTCTCCTCATCTCTGTAGGTGCTGTCTTGTCTCCTGCAGGAACAGCGGGTGGTATTATTTTCTGCTGATTGGGCCAGACTCACTCTGGTGGCAGAGAGCTTGTTGCTTTTTCTGCAGGTCCGCCGTAGTACTTAAAAACCTTGAGTTGTATTGTATTTAAGTCATGATGTTTTTTTCCAATAATGTTAAACTTACAGTTCTCAAACCTTAATAAGTTGGCTTTTAGGTTTTAGGTGAGGTAAGAACTGGGCTGCAATTTACAAGCCATGAAATCGAAAATGCCTTTGTTGTTTGAGAATTAACTCTCTTTTGAGTAAATACGTGCATGTACCATAAAACTGAATACACAGTGAGAAATGAAAACAATAGAGTTATTGTTACAACTATCTCAGGAAATTTCTAATTTAAATATATATAAAAGGTTTCACATTGAAATTGTTCAGTCCTCCATTATTCTTGATAAAGTTATGTACGTGTTAATCTTTTAATCTAATAATTTATCCCTTTGTGCCCCCCTGATATCTCCCTTCAGCCGCTGTCCTGGCAGTCCCCCTATGTTCCAGTGTTGGCCAGAGGCATGCTGGACTTTCTTATGGTTCCTACGGCCTTTCTCATGGGCTGTCATCTCAGCCTTTTTAAAGAGGTTGCTACTGTGAGTGCATTCACTTCCCAACGGACTAACTACTTGAACATTTTTTGTCACTTTTAGGAGGGGGTTGGGAAAGGAAAATTAAGAGAATAGAGGGGATGCGGTGTGTTAAATACACATAGAAACCCATTAATGGAACACACTGAATGTTTCTTAGCTTTTTCTTGATAATCTTGATCCCCGACTTATCGATTACAATGAAAGTTGTGAGTGAGTGGGAGCAGTGACATTTTTTCTTTATCTTCATTCATCCAGGAAACAGATGATCTGATCCTCATCAACATTGACACTGGAAGTGTTTCCACTTCTTGCTGCGAGACTGTTGACTTACCAGAGATTCCTCCGGCTGCTGCCAACTCCTTCACGCAGAGGTCTTTAGAAAGATATAAATAAACCTTAGTTCTAGCCATTTCATAGAGAAATACAAATAAAGAAAGAACGTGGCGCTGGAAGATAAAAAATGTTGAGCGTTTTTTTCTTCAGGTGTTTGTCTTTGAAGATTCATTTTGACCTGTATCAGTGTCAGCGTGTAAGCTGCATGGACATCAGTGAGCAGCGGACACAGCGGAGAAATTGGCAACACAACCTCAACCATGAAATCCAGAGGGTCACACTGGAGCTGATTGTCAACATCTTCAGGTTCAGTGCGTTATTAAAATTCTCCAATGATATTATTTATGTATGCTAATGTGTAGTATTTACATGTGTGTTTATATAACAGAGATGTTGGCAGTCATCTGAACTATGAACATCGAGTGTTTAACAGTGAAGAGTTTCTGAAAACAAGAGAGCCAGCTGAACAGCTTTTTTACAAGACGGTAAAATTGTACAACAAATTAGTTCTTCTTTTTTTTCTTTGAATTTTAACATTAATGGACACAGAGTAATAGACACGAGAGGCTAGGCCATGAGCTGATTCAATTTAACATGTTTGTTCTACAGGTGTTGGAGACCCATATTTTCCATTCATTTCTCAAGGACCGTCTCAACAGGAAAATGGACAGTTTTGCTCGAATGGAACATGGGACTCGTTCTGAGATGCAAAAGTGAGTTAATGACACTATTTGTATAAAGTGTCAAACCAAGTCTAATAGTTGTGAAATTTGCCCATAGATCTTTTGGCTCTTTTTTATATATATATATATATATATATATAAATAAAAATATAAATGGGGTTGATCTTAGGACCACATAATGGTGGAGCTGATCCATCCATCCATCCATTTTCTGTTACCACTTATTCATTCAGGGTTGAAAGGGCTGGAGCAAATCCCAGCTGATATTGGGTGAGAGACAGGGTACACCTTCAACAAGCACCGGGACATATGTGAACACAAATGCAAACTTGATCACATTGCAAGTACACCTACTAAGTAATTTAAGGCTAGTCAAACAGAAACTGCAATCTTCTCTAACTTTATGACAGAAAATAAATCTGTGTGTTTTCATCTGCCTAAAGATGCTGGAAAGCTGGTGGCACTGCTTTTTTTTTAATCGTGTTGTGCAGGATGAAGTCTAAGCAGGAAGTCCCACGCAGACCCACCATAAAGGAGATTCAAGCCAGGAGAAAGAGTTCTGTTACGGAGAACAGGATGAGCAAGAGACTTGGGATGAGCCTCCCAAACCTTGTAGACGACCAAACCTTGAGCTTCCAAAGAAACTCTCTGCTGACCAGGATCATCATGTCTGACTCTGGTGAGAAACAGGGACACACTGTCAAGATTTAGGTGGTTTTCACACCTGAGGGAGTTTGGGGGACTCCGTTTGATTCGGGGGTGGGGGGGTGGAATTGCAACATTGTTGCACTTTCATTTCATTTGGTTCGCTTCACACTGCACTTTGTCAAACCAAACTTTCTGAAAAACGTCAAGCATTAGTAACAACTACTCATCTGTGACGGTAATGAATTAATAAACAGCAAAGAAGACGAAAACAGCTCAAATATCCGACAGAACAAGAACTCAAACTCAATCCCGTTAGCCGAATTATGCCCTATTCCCACTGGACTAGTAGTACCTGGGGACCCGTGGTCATTTTTGGATCATCACAGAGGACGTCTGTGATATTAATAAAGTGCGAATGTGCCATGCCTGTAAGTTGTCAATTAAAATCACCATTGCAAATGGGTATCTCAGTTATTTGGCTTTGGAATTTCTAATAATAATGATTTATTGTTTCTTCTGCTGTGCGTCAGACCTGAGGGAAATGACCGCCTCATGCTGCGGAAAGTGGACCATATCTTAGTCCTTTTTCCCTTCAAGCAGCAAACGTACTGCATCAGGGTTCACTTGGAGGCAAACCAAGACCCCTGTTTTGAAGCGGACCAGAGTTCACTTGTTTGGTCCGCACCAGAGTTCCAATGAGCTCTCACACCAACCCAGAATTACCGGACTATCCGAGGAAACAAACCAGGGTTTGATTAAAGCAGACCAAACAGCTCTTGTGTGAAAGCAACCTTAGACAACATGGCTGGAATCAATTAGACCTCATCCCTTCCTACTAACATTTTCATTCTTCCTGTGCTCCTATCTATTCGATAGCAATGAGAACAATGCCCAAACTGGTAAAAGTGTTTAAGCTCCCAGATTTCCCAGCGTCTCTCACCATCCACTCTGTCCAAAGTTATTACACTGAGTTGATCCAAGAGCTGAGCAAGGCCGTCTTCTCTGCCCAGAATGAGAATCCTTCTCTCTTGGCCAGGTATTCCACTTTTATTATTCTTCAGGTCCCTCTCTTCTCATCCTTTCTGAAAAAACCCTTCTGTTATTGTCATCTTCATTTCATTTCGTACATCTAGTGTTTTATGTTTAACTATTGGTATGGTAGATTTTCTAACTCATTGTTTTCATCTTCTATTGTGTCCTCTCTCTGTTACTACTGATATTGATTTTTAAATTGCACTAACACTTAACGCTTGATTTTTATGCTAGATTCTACTTCTTGCGTGGTTTCATCAATACATTGTGTTCGCGGCGGCTGGATGCTCTGGGTGATTTCCAGAGCCTCTATAAGACGGACATGGCCATCTTCCCTTCACAGCTGGTTATATGGTTGGTGGACTCTCTTACCCAAGAGGAGCGACATCAAGCTGAAAGGCGATCAGAGCTCAAGAGACTCATCCTAAAGGTCTGTTATTTAAACAATCCCTCTTTCCTTTTTGTAGGGCTGGGCTATCAATCGTAAAAAGATTGCATTTATCGATTCAGACGTATGCATTATAAATAAAATGTATCATAAGGTTGACCTTATGAGTATTTCTATCTGTGACTTGGGGGATTATGGGTATTGTAGCTGGTTGTAACGTATTTGAGCGTATTGGAGAACCTCCATCCTGTTAGAAAGGTATTTTTGTTGGAACTTGGAGCCAGCGAGT
The DNA here is from genome assembly GCA_009660295.1 of Lophius piscatorius. Lineage (NCBI taxonomy): Eukaryota > Metazoa > Chordata > Actinopteri > Lophiiformes > Lophiidae > Lophius > Lophius piscatorius. The sequence goes on along the minus strand of VRLP01007365.1, from coordinate 3,153 downwards.
AGTAAGGCTGTGTGTTTATCTAGGATGTTATCATTAGAGTGTTTTCTGCTGCAGAGTTGGTCCAGACGCTAGCTCGTTTTGACATGGCTACATGGCTTGTAGTTTCTTATCACTCCATGACACTTAACTAAAATCGTTTCTCTTTCTGCCACTTCATTTCTCCGTTGTTTCATGAGGGCTACTTTTCTCTCTCATAGGGCATTGAGGACATGTTGAGCAACCGAAAGTTAACCCTTTAGTGCCTACATATGGGTTACTATCTTGGTTACAGACACATGGCACGTTTCTTATGTCCATAACGAAGTGTAATATGATGTAAAGTAAATGGTAAAATCACGGAGAGTATCGTGATCTCAAAAACATTGCAAAAATAATTTTTTGTCAGAATCTCCCAGTCCTTCTTGTGAAATAGGATGGGTGTTGGGGGATTTACTCAGTCAAAGTAGTGATGATGGATTGGATTTTTTTCATTTACGAATTTGCAATAGTGATATCCGTGTTCATGCCCATATGACGATTCCTCTGCTGAACAAAGTACTTGGGTAACAATTTGAGGAAATTACTTAAAATTTGGTATAAGCATTCACTTTGACTCCATGATGAACTGATCAGATCATGGTGGTCAAAGGTCAAGTTTATTTTGGCCTCTAAAACAGATTTTTGAGAACTACCTAAGATATTAATGTTAATGATGACAAAATTGCACACACATGTCAAATATGTCTTTATATCCAAACTGTCAGTGGTCCACTTCAATGTGACATCACATCTGAAAATGTTATCTCTGGAAATCATTCAAGCCATAACTGATAAAGGCGGGACAGAATCTGAACTGCTGTTAAATCCCTAAAAAAGAATGGCAATGTGGCCTTTTTTCCACTTATAGTTAGATAATGAATTGTTGAACCAAATCTTCTGTACTTACTTTAAAATACTGATGATTGTGAAGCTTTTGTGCTTCTGGGTTGAAGATATTCAGCGTGAAAAACATCAACATTTCTAGCTGCTTTCTTGCAACATCCTTATTTTTTATTAAGTTAGTCCACTACAAGCTCAAAGTATTTACAGATGTTTAGCTTTAGAGAAACTATTTATTAATCCCAGGAATGGCAGTTCATTTTCAGCTTGCACGGTGCACACATGCAACCCAAAACTCGCAACAGAGTTAAGTTACATGTCAACAAATTAACAACAATAGCTCAAAATGAGAGAAAAAAAACTGTCTTCAACATGAAAGTTACTTAATGAAACTGGACCAATGCTGCCGTATTAGGGACAAGATCCATAACCTCCGGCCTTCAATTGGCTCAAGTTTACACCCCAGGACTATGTGCTTGGAAACAACAGATAGACCTGGAGCAGATCTAGACCGCTTTATTCCGATTGATCTAAAACAATTAACTTCCCTTATTTCCTTATCCAAAACAACATCCTGTCTCCTAGACCCTATCCCAACTAGTCTACTTAAAGAAAGTTTACCCTTAGTCAGCAACTGTCTATTAGAAATCATCAATCTGTCGTTAAATTCGGGCTACGTACCAAAGTCCTTTTTAAAATAGCTATAATCAAACCAACGCTTAAAAAGCCGACTCTTGATCCAGAGGCTTTAGCAAATTACAGGCCGATATCTAACCTTCCCTTCCTCTCTAATATCTTAACAACAATTGTGTGATTTTCTGCGTAAGAATAGTTTATTTGAGGATTTCCAATCAGGTTTTAGAGTTCACCATAGCACAGAAACAGCACTGGTCAAGTTACGAATGACCTTTTAGTTGCATCTGATGAGGGACCGGCCTCTGTTCTGGTCTTGTTGGATCTTAATGCTGCATTTGATACTATTGACCACCAAATTCTAATACAAAGACTTGAAAACATAATTGGCATCAAAGAGACTGCAATAAATTGGTTTAAGTCATATTTATGTGGCAGATCTCAGTTTGTATCTGTTAACAATGAATCCTCCATGCATAGTAAAATTACCCACGGAGTTCCCCAGGGATCTGTGCTTGGGCCAAAATTATTCACATTATATATGCTTCCTTTAGGCAACATTATCAGGAAACACTCCATAAACTTTCACTGTTATGCTGATGACACACAATTGTACTTATCAATGAAACCAGGTGAATCTAATCACTTATCCAACTTAGAGGCGTGTCTCAAAGACATTAAGACCTGGATGACCTGCAACTTTTTATTATTAAACTCAAATAAAACGGAAGTTATTGTGCTGGGACCCAAACACCTTAGAAACAATTTATCTGATGATATATCTACTCTGGATGGTATGACCTTGGCCTCCAGCACCACTGTGAGGAACCTGGGAGTGATCTTTGATCAGGATATGACCTTTGATTCCCGCATAAAACAGATTTCTTGGACTGCCTTTTTTCATTTGCGTAATATTTCTAAAATACGACACATTCTGTCGCAGTAAGATGCAGAAAAGTTAGTTCATGCATTTGTTACTTCCAGGCTGGATTACTGTAATGCCCTACTAGCACGTAGTCCCAATAAGTCTCTGAAGCCCCTCCAGCTGATCCAGAACGCTGCTGCACGGGTGCCGACCAGAACCAGGTTAAGAGAACATGGCTCTCTTACAGTAGCTTCCCTTTTTTGGCTCCCGGTAAAATCCTTCTGCTCACTTACAAAGCCCTTAACGGTCAGGCACCAATGTATCTGAAGGAGCTCATAGTTCCACATTGTCCAATCAGAACTCTGCGCTCCCAGCATGCAGGGTTACTGGTAGTCCCTAGAGTCTCCAGAAGTAGAATGGGAGCCAGAACTTTCAGCTATCAGGCTCCTCTCCTGTGGAACCATCTTCCAATCTTGGTTCGGGGGGCAGAGACCACCCCTACATTTAAAAGTAGGCTTAAAACTTTCCTTTATGATAAAGTTTATAATTAAGACTGGCACAAGATAGCTCTTAGCTATAGGTTTAGACTGCTAGGGGATCTCCCATGATGCACTGAGCTTTTCTCTCTTCCTCTCTCACTGTCCCTCTTTATACACCCCACTCACTTTAATGCATGTTAATGGATTAATGCATGTTAATGGATTAAATGCATGTTACTAACTTGACTTCTTCCCTGGAGTCTTTGTGTTTTCTCGCCCTGTAAGGTCACATGGTTGGTGATTGCATCTGCTGCTGTG
>VRLP01007364.1:20000-22242 GCA_009660295.1 Lophius piscatorius | reverse complement strand
TGTGTGTGTGTGTGTGTGTGTGTGTGTGTGTGTGTGTGTGTGTGTGTGTGTGTGTGTGTGTGTGTGTGTGTGTGTGTGTGTGTGTGTGTGTGTGTGTGTGTGTACGTGTGTGTGTGTGTGTGTGTGACCTTGAGGTAATGATGTTCGTTCAGCCGTTGATGTCCAGCCCTCTCTGGTTTCGCTGCTGGTAATTCCAGGAATTGATTCAGTGCCAAGACGGAAAAATTTTCACTTTCTCATATAAATCTGCTTCCCTCTCCTCCTCCTCCTCCTCCTCCTCCTCCTCCTCCTCCTCTCCATCCCTCCGTCTCAGTGGCTTTCCTCCAGCTGTATTCACAAACACAGCTCATGTGTTCTGATCCTGTTCTACTCTGAGGAGGTTTGTCTGACTTTTATCTGACGACCTCAGTGCTTGGATGCTGCTGTGAGAGAGGAAGACTCCCCACCTTCACTCAGCAGGCTGGGTCTGGATCTTGCCCGCGAAGAGACGCTGCATAGAAGTGTTTCTCAACAAGACTAAAATATTAGAACTCACCCTGATATCCAACAGTTCTCACTCCCACCCACTCTTCCCTCACACTCTGAAATGATCCCCATAAAAACGAATGGAAAAAAGTTTGATTGATTGATTGATTGATTGATTGATTGATTGATTGATCAAATGATATTAGGGCATCATCATCATCACCACCGCGTTACCCACATATCATTTGTATTTACAAGATAACTCCAAAACTATGTGATGGATCATCTTCATCTTTGACAACCATATACCTTAGTGTGAGGAAGAAGTGGAGTGATTTTGGGAAAGATTGGTTGTGTATTTCTGACACTAGGGGGAGCTTTTATACAAACGTTTTCAGGCCATCATTTCTCAAATGTTCTGACTTACATTGTATTTTACTCACGAGCTTTGATTGTTTGTACTAGGCAGGGGAATGGGGGCCTTCAGGGATAGACCCTTGCTGACGGGGACGACAGCGTGGGACCAGTCTAGTTGGGGTCAGTAGGAGACCCAGAGAGTGGTCCGATGTTTCCCCAACCTCGTTAAGATATTAACAAATCGCCTCGTTTGAGCGGGAATCCTTTAATTGATTGCGTTAATGTGGTTCTGGTGAATAAAATCTGCTAACGTCATTAGCGTCTCCGCTCCGTCTGGCTGACACGCACGCCTTCATCGTCGGGATAATAACAATAACCTTCCGATCCATTAATTCCGACGTTAACACGACAATGGGCCTCTTTGATCTCTGCTCCTCGCTCTTCGTCTCCTTGATTTCTCCCTCCATTAATTTGAATATAACACGGCACTCTAGATAATTGAGGTCCAATTTATTAGTCGGTACTAGAGCCAAAATATTTGCAGAGCTGCTCTCTCTCTACCAACATGATCGGATTCTTCGTCCGTGAGTCCAATGGATCTCAGAACAGCTGCTGACTCATGAGCTGTCAGTCAAAGGCGGGAGAGACGGCGCTGTCACTCGTCTGCTTGTGGTCATTCTTATGCCAAAGCATCATTATTGTTGTTATTGTTAACTTTTTATAGTTGTTTTTGTCTCTCTGGGCTCAAAGTGTAATAATCTAATCTAATCTTTCTTCTTCTTCAGAATCCGTTTACAGCGTTTTGTTTTTCTTTAAGGAAAGGAGGGACAGAACCAAACGGTCCACATGTACACCCACCTCCAGAATCATTGACACCCTTGAAAAAAAATACCTTTCATGTTTTTTAGCGATGAAGAGAAGTCTAACCTCTAACTCCAGTAATGTCATTTTTGAAAATATGACATCCTTTATATCAAACAAATGTTTTTCTTTAAAACATGTGAGCCACAATTATCGGCACGCTGCATTGAATAATTAGCTCCGCCCCCTTTTGCCACAATAACAGCCTGAGTAGGCGTTTGGGGGGGGGGGTTATTCAGAAACTGAAGAGTGACAACAAAAAGCCTGAACATGTAGAAGAGGGTCGGTGAAAAGAACTTGTTTGACCCGGTGCCGTTTCCTCGGTGACTAATGGGATAGGAGTTATTGGACTGAACGGTGTGAAGAGAGTGGGTGAGAGTGTGATTAAAGGACAGGTCCGAACCTGTGGATCAACACACACACACACACACACACACACACACACAGAACCCAGTGCACGCACGCACGCACGCACACACACACACACACACACACACGCACGCACGCACGCACGCACACATACACACATACACGCACACGCACACACACACACACACAC
>VRLP01007364.1:0-15000 GCA_009660295.1 Lophius piscatorius | reverse complement strand
AGTCCGAAAATATGCGTGCCCCTGAGTTCAGAGCAAAGTAACTCCAACATATGGACGTCTTGTGTCGGACATTTCCAACCGTCCCAGCCCTCCCTCAGAGTGGGACGTCTTCATACTCATCCAGAAAGGTGCTTCAGAACCGCAGCAGAAAGACATCACTAGTTGGGTTTACATGGAAAAGCCTGGTTCTGAATAGATTCGGAAAAGAAACGTTATGTCGACGTTAGCGTAGCATTTCTGGTGAGTTTACCACACATGCTAACGTCGTAACGATGTAACGTTAGAGTAAAACCACTCTGAGGTACCGATAAGGCTTTGATGTCACCTTTTCCTCTCTCCTTCCAAGGTGGTTTGATTGAAAGCAGAATTTTACATTTTCTCACTCGTGCGTTTCGGCGAGTCCATAAACGTGTTGCGTAGTTTGTTAGCGTGTTTTTGTGAATTCATCACGCTCACATCCACGTCTGTCGGAGTGTTTCGTGGTGTTTGTGCACGAGTGTGTGACACCAGGGAAACCCTCCGGGAAATAACACACACACACACACACACACACACACACACACACACACACACACACACACACACACAATCTTATATAAGCCCCAGGATTGATAATGACATTCGGCTTCCAGAACCTTTCGGTGTAATAAAGATAATTGTGTGATTTCTCATCTGTCCTTCATTTTGCCGTGGCGCCCGACGACTTTGGGTCTTTAGTGCGTCTCTAAGTGTCACCTGCTGCCGAGCAACAGGTGACGTCTTTCTCAGAGGGGACGTCGTTCAGGAACTTTATCGGCCAAATATATTATTTATCGACTATTTTCTGCAATCAAATCAAACAAGTGGAACTTCAAAAAAGCTCAAAGTAAAAAAAAAAGTCCTCCAGCCGAAAATGCTTTTTATATTATATAAAGAATCCGACGTTAAAGGAAACACGTACCTTCATGCTTCAGCAGCAGAGTCCCAGTTTAAGTCTTCGTCCACGTAAGGGCTCCAGCCCCAAACAAAGAGAGTTTCTGAGATGTTCTGTAGATAGAAATGGTGTCAGGAAGTCCATGAAGAAAACATCCTGTTGTCTGTGAGGAAGCTGAAGTATGAGCATCAGTGCACGTTCCAGAAAACGGGAAATCAATCACAAGCAACCCTAAAAGTCTGAAGTCTGGTCGGTTTGAACATCCCACAACATCACAACATCTGTCACAGTCAGCCAAACTGAATCTGATGAAGTCTGTCTCTGCGCTGACTGAAAGAATGAGGTTGAGGCTACAAGCGGCTGAAGTGAGCGTCCTTCAGAGGGGGGGCTGGACTCAACATCCGGTCTAAAGGAGGATTAATCTACTGATCAGAGAATGAGCTAGAGATTGTTGCTGGGGAGAGGGACATCTGGAATACCCTTCTAGGCGGATAAGTGGAAGATAAACGGATGGATGGATGGATGGATGGATGGATGGATGGATGGAGCTTTTTGTGTGAAACACAGGTTCTGGTCGGTAACGTCCCAACAATCAGTTTCAACTTCTTTTATTCCTGAACTCAGAAAAACAGTTTAACTGTTTATCTTCATCGTGGAGTCACTATGGGATCTGATCCTAGAACAGACTGATGACGTCATAGAAACAGTTAGGTTGAGTCACTATGGGATCTGATCCTAGAACAGACTGATGACGTCATAGAAACATTTAGGTTGAGTCACTATGGGATCTGATCCTAGAACAGACTGATGACGTCATAGAAACAGTTAGGTTGAGTCACTATGGACCGTTTCAGATTATTAATGAGTCGTGTTTAATTTGAGGACTTCAATCAGTGGGGATTGTTGGTACAACGCAGGGGATTGGAGACTTTTCGGGGCATATAGCCCTGTTGTCGTGGTGACAGCGTGGGACTAATGATATTTGTTGAGCATTAGTTTGTGTGCGTGCGTGTGTGTTTGTGTGTGTGTGTGTGTATGTGTGTACATGTGTGTGTGTGTATGTGGGTATGTGTGTGTGTATGTCTGTACATGTGTGTGTGTGTGTGTGTGTGTTTGTGTGTGTGTGTTTGTGTGTGTTTGTGTGTGTTTGTGTATATGTGTGTATGTATATGTGTGTGTGTGTATGTGGGTATGTGTGTGTGTATGTGTGTGATGGTGTGTGTGTGTTTATGTGTGTGTGTGTACGTGGGTATGTGAGTGTGTATGTGTGTGTGTGTGTGTGCGTGTGTGTTTGTGTGTGTGTATGTGTGTACATGTGTGTGTGTGTTTGTGTGTGTGTGGGTTTATGTGTGTGTGTGTGTGTGTGTGTATGTGGGTATGTTTGTGTGTATGTGTGTACAAGTGTGTGTGTGTGTGTGTGTGTGTGTGTGCGTGCGTGTGTGTGTTCGGGGTCTTTGTTTACGGATGAGGAGGACGAGGGATCCGTCGGTGAATCAGAGGTGTGAGGAGAACAGGATGGGAGGCTGTGAAGAGGTGCTGGAGACATGAAGTGGTCCGTGGGTGGAGAGAGAATGGACGTTAGGTTAAACAGACACACTGGCGGAGGTGGGCGGAGGAGAGGACAGACTGACAGAGGAGTGGAGCGGTACAGATGGATGAGAGAGGAGGAGAGGAAGGGAAGGAAATAGGAGAGGAAGGGAAGGAAATAGGAGAGGAAGGAAATAGGAGAGGAAACTTCCAAAGAGGAAAAGATAAGGAAGATTTGGTGGAATGGTCTTCCTCAATATTGGGGGGAAATGGTATTAATGAGAACTTGACTTATGCTGGTGTCCCAAACAGCAAGGGTCTATCCCCAAACGCCCCCATACCCCTGCGTTGTACAAGCAACCCCCCTGATTGATCTCCTCAAATGTAATGAGAAGTTTTGTTCAGTTCCCAGAAGTGAGTAAATCATCACGATAATCGTTAAAACTCCCCCTAGTTTAAGAATCATACAACCGACCTTTCCTACATTTACTCCAGTTCTTCCTCTCACTGAGGTCTATTTTTTGAGTTATGTCCAGAAAAGTTCTTTTTCGTAAAAAATAAAAAGTTAGATGGTGAGTTAAGTACAAGACGTCCTTTTCATGTTTTCATCGTTACTTCCAGGTTAAGTTCTTGACTCTGGTGCGTTTGTTTGTATGTTTGTATGTTTGTTTGTTTGTATGTTTGTTTGTATGTTTGTTTGTTTGTTTTTATGTTTGTATGTTTGTTTGTTTGTTTGTTTATATGTTTTTATGTTTGTTTGTATGTTTGTTTGTATGTTTGTATGTTTGTTTGTTTGTATGTTTGTTTGTATGTTTGTTTGTTTGTTTTTATGTTTGTTTGTTTGTTTGTTTATATGTTTTTATGTTTGTTTGTATGTTTTTATGTTTGTTTGTATGTTTGTTTGTATGTTTGTTTGTTTGTATGTTTGTTTGTTTGTTTGTTTGTATGTTTGTTTGTATGTTTTGTTTGTTTGTTTGTTTTACATGAGTTGCATGTAATTTTACCCAGAGGTAGATTTTGGCAGATCCGAGAGATAATTACATTTCTGTGACGTTAAGTTTTTAGTAACATTTAACATAAAATAAAAGAATAAACCGTTCGGAATAGTGACGTTACAATGTGACTATTACTGCCTTCGATCCTTTGATCCCTTTGATGTGTCTTTGGGGGTGGAGCCGGGTTACATGTGACAAGCAGAAGTAAGTTCTCCTCCAGTCGACTCATGTTCACTAAATCTGGACTAAATAAGACCAACCGTTGAGAAAATATGGCCCCAGAAATGTTTGATCTTTCCCAAAATCAATCCAGTTCTTCCTCACACTAAAGTCTTTATGGGATTAAAATTTGACATAATCCATGGATCTGCAGCGGCGATGACGATTCCATAATATCCCAGACTTCTCAGGGACGGAATAAAAACAGATACACTGATTAATGTTTTGGTTCAAAATGAGCAAATAGTTATTTTATTCATTTCCACCTCGATGTCACAGAAACGTCTCGTCATAACGACCCGACAGGGGAGGGAAGAGGAACTTCTGGAATTCATTTTCAAATAAAGAGATGGTTTAATCTCTCTACGGCGGAGTTATGGGAGTCTGAGCATCATCAGTATCTGCAAAACAGATAATGACCTTCTGCTAAATTGCCATGATCATCAGTGGAAGAGGAAGACGCTCCCCTCAGGTTCTGGGGTTCTGATGCGTGCAGCGGAAAAGAAAAAGTTACAGAGCAGAACCTTCATTTATTCTCTCTCTCTGCACTGTTTCAAGTTTAGTTTATTCAGTTAATTACTGTCATGGAGCCAGACTTCATATATTAGCCTCAACAAAGAGACGAGACGCTCGGCACCAGAATTAGCTTTCGGCTAATTCTCCATCTGTTGTACCGGCGAGGAAACAGAAACTCACTAACGACACAAATAACAATCAGACGGAGACTCAGAAACATAAAATATAATCAAACGCAGGGATATAAAGACGTCAAGAATAAGAAATCAACACTTCTGGTGTCTGGGGTGTATTACATTCTTGAAGGGTTTTAATTGTAATGATTTTCTCCGGTTCTTCAGCGGTGCAGAAGAAACGTTCTGGATTCTCTTCTGTTCTAGAAACACGTCTGAATCTAAGGTCACATTTGTTTGAAAGTGTGGAAATAAGTTCTTGATCCAACGTTTATGAGGAGGTGGTGGTGGTGGCTGATGACTCTGCTGAGACTGACCATGAATCTGTGAGGTGGAGATGGGGAGGTGGATGCACTGGTAGCAGCTGCATTAAAGAACCATGTGGACGGAGAGAATGGTGTTGTGTAGTATGAGAGGAGACGGTGGGCCGAGTGTGCAGAGGGACAGTCTTCCTGACTGGACCTTCAAGTCGAGTTTTGTATTATTTGGTTTTCTCGGACCGAGTTTGATGAATTTGTCATGAAACAGGGGATGTTCAAAGTTCAAAGTAAACTCAGAGAGTCGAGGGAGACGGGTCCATTCAGGTCCATTCAGGTCCATTCAGGTCCATTCGGTACTTTTAGAGAACATATTTGTTCTGGAGGCCGAGGCGCCGGACGAGGCGCTGGTTCTCCGTGTGATGAAACTGTTCTGACAAGTTTTAAACTGAAACCTTTGAATGTCGAGTTTGAAAGACGCAGGTTTAACTTCGCTGAAGGCGGCTCACATATGCTGCTACCGTAGCACAGGTGCATTGTGGGTGATTCTCTGTATCTCTTAAAAGGAAGAGATATGTTTCAAATAAGGAAGGTGACATTTCTGGAGCCTCTGAATTAATTTTTGTAGGATGTAGGAGAGGAGTGGAGGAGTGGAGGAGTGGAGGAGTGGATGTAGGAGGGGAGTGGAGAAGTGGAGGAGTGGAGGAGTGGATGTAGGAGGGGAGTGGAGAAGTGGAGGAGTGGAGGAGTGGATGTAGGTGAGCAGTGGAGGAGTAAAGGAGTAGATGAAGAAGAGGAGTGAGCAGGTGATTGAAGTGACAGGTTGTTGTGGAGGCAGTGAGATCCTGTAGATGATGAAGACAGAGTCAGAAACTCTTCGCCAACGTCAAGACAGATGACTAACTGGTTCTGTGTGTGTCTGTGTGTGTGTGTGCGTGTGTGTGTGTGTGTGTGTGTGTGTGTGAGTGGGTGTGAGTGGGTGTGTGTCTGTGTTTGTGTGTGTGCATGTGTGTGTGTGTGTGTGTTAGCTTGTGTGTGTGTGTGTGTGTTTGTGTGCTTGTCTGAAATGGAGGTCAGCAGTTTTTCCCTTGAGGCGGACCCGCCATGAGTGTGAAGCGTGAGAAAGAGTACAAGGTCAGCATCTTCATCACATGACGCCTGAGTGGACGAGAATATCTGTGAATGTTTGTGCCATGATTTGACTCCTCCCCTTCCTGTATCCTCTGCTCTCACTCACTACGTATGAACCCTGGTCCAACTGGTCAGTCTCTTTGCTGCCTCTGATCCTTTGATGTTCCTTTGGTGTTCCTTTGGTGTTCCTTTGGTGTTCATTTTATGTTCCTTTGATGTTCCTTTGATGTTCCTTTGATGTTCCATTGATGTTCCTTTGATGTTCCTTCAATGTTCCTTTGATGTTCCTTTGATGTTCCTGGTGAACGAGTCCAGTCCATTCATCTGCAGCCAACTTGGACTGAATCGGACCAACAGTTGAGAAACCGTTTTCTCAGGTTCAGGTTTACGGACCCAACGCTCCTTAAATAATAATGATGTGAACTTAAGCAGCAGATTTCCCCGTCAGTTGTGTCGGAGAGGTTAAATGTCTCCTCACAGTCTCTCCTCTGTCTCCCTCAAGGATTTGGACGCCATTCTTCGCCGCTCAGACCCAGTGGACCTCGGTGGAGTTCAGCGAAGTCTTTTTCAGCTTCCAGAGAAAAAGCTGCAGCAGCCATGACCGTCCTTCCATCCTCTCTCACCCGCCGCCTCCCCTCATCCCTCCTGTTCTTCCTCCTCTCCTGCGTCCTCCTCCTAACATGTCCTGGATCGGCCCAGGCGGAGTCGTCAGAGAAGAACTGCTCGGCTAGCGGAGACCCGTGTCAGGAAGGTGAGTTCTTCCTCGTAAGGAAACTGCCGTGACAAGAAGAGAGGAATCGGCATCTTCACATACCCTCATAAAAGGAAGCTGACTGACGGCTGTGTTTTTACTTTAAACACGTCTTTCATCTGAAATCATGTCATGATTGGATGATAAATACGATTACATCATGCCGAACTTTCAATTCAACATTTTTACAAGATTCCGTCAAGTTTCCCTGTTTGTTTGTCTTATTCTGCAAAAATAAGGAACTTGATTTCCTCTTCCCGTTCCCGTCGTCTTCACTCCACTTCTTTAAGATCCATTAAGTCAATCGCAGAAAGTATTTCCAGATGATTAAGTCTGTATATTTATTTTTATTCTGTTGTTAATCTATTTGGTTTGGATAAAATATATTTAATAGAGTAAATTTACTACAGATAAAAGGAGTTTCAGCAACTCCATTAAATGAATGATTTTGTTTGTATTAAGTTAGACTTAATTAGATGGTTTCTGTTACGAGACCGCTGAAAGATCGGGCACTAAAACAATTACAACAATAATTCAATAGAATGTGCAGTATAACGAATATTGCCTCCATTATCGTGAGTATTAGTACTTTTAGTACTTAACTTCACAATATTATTGTTGTGTCTAATATTAAAGTCTTTATCATGCTGTTATTTGTAGACACTACTTTTATTCATGAGTTTATCATCGTGTGAAGTATTTAATGGCTTTAAAACATCATCAGCGTGTACAATAGTACGTTCACAGGTTTATTTCTTTTACTATTTTTCCACGTTTGTTTATTTTCTATTTTCTTATACCGTATTTTTTGTTACTGTAATTTTGAACAATTTCCTTGGGATCAATAAACTTTTATCTTATCTTATATTACCTTAATGATAAAAATAATTATAATGATAAATTTAATAATTAATTATAAAAAAATTTAAAAATAAATTAAATTAAAATTAAAGAACCATCTTTGCCACAGATCATTTCTCAATTTAATTCTTCATCATTTCTAATTCATAAGCAGATAAAACTAAGTATGAGGAAGAACTGGATTGATTTTATGGATGGTATTTCGCAAATTTCAGCCACTAGGGGGAACTTTATCTCCAAAAGTTCTCAGGCCATAATTCTTCAACCGTTCGTCCGATTTCCTCCAAATTCGTCGCAGAAGAATCGACTGGAGGAAATCTATCTGTTGTGTATCACATTTTTGTCACCAGGGGGAGCTCTTTTATGAAGAACAGCGTTTTTCAGACAAAACTTTTATTTTTACGGAGTTCAATCAGGAGGATTGCTGGTACAACGCAGGGGATTGGGGGCTTGACAGGGATAGATCATTGCTGTCGGGATGACAGAGTTTTCACAGTTTATAGACTAAGTGTTTTTTCCATGTTAGACTTTAAACCTTTACTTTGAAATGAGTCTTTCTGATAAGAAAATAAGAGAATAATAAGAGTCCGAACGTTTGAATGTTACTTTCCTTGATTTATGAAGTCGCCTCCTTTATTTATGGTGAATAGTCTTTATTCTGACACCTCCTTCAGAGGCTTTTTAAATCACTGCAAAGCCATTTATTGCTAGTGTCCTCCTCTTGCGTTACTTAACGCTAAAACCTGTCGTAACTTTGTCAGAAAACCCTCGGCAGGAAATCCTCGGAGGAGAAGAAAAACTAGAGCGGGTTAATTCACTCTATCTAGTTTCTGTCGGGCAAATGGGACACTGGTTATAATCTTTAATTGCTCGTCTGCCACAGAGACGTTAGACGATTATGGAGAGAGAAACATTATTACAGAAAACAACAGCAGAAAAACGGCAGCAGAATCCTTCTATCTTTTGTTTCTCTACGTTCCAGGAGTGGTGCTGCCCATCTGGAACCCTCAGAACCCCTCTGTAGGAGACAAGGTGGCGCGGGCCATCGTTTACTTCGTCGCTCTCATCTATATGTTCCTGGGAATGAGCATCATCGCTGACAGATTCATGTCTTCTATCGAGGTGGGCAACGATCCGCCGTCCCCTCGGGACAGATCCACGACCAGGAAATAAGAAACACAAGAAGAAACGCTTGACAATCATTTTCTCTTCCTTCCTGTTCTGTCTCTTGTGCATCTTCTTCTTCTTCTTCTCCATTTCCCTTCATCACCTCTTTCCATTCCTTTGCTCTTCCCTTTACCCTCCTTTCCTTTATTCAATTCCTTTCCTTTCCTTTTCTTTCTTTATGTATTTAATTTTCTCTTTCATTTCTTTCTTTTCATTTCCTTTCCTGACATCCTTTCCTTTCCCTTCAATCTTTGCCTTACCTTTCCTTTGTTCCTTTCCTTACCTTTAATCGTTGCCTTACCTTTCCTTTGTTCCTTTCCCTGCCTTTAATCCTTTCCTTTCCTTTGTTCATGTCCTTTCCTTTCTTAATTCCTTTACCTTTTTAATTTCCTTTCCTTTCCTTTTCCATTTCTCTCCTTTCCTTCACGTTTTTAAACATTCTGCAGGTCATCACGTCGCAGGAGAAGGAGATCACTATAAAGAGGCCGAACGGTGAGACGACTACGACGACGGTCAGGATCTGGAATGAGACGGTTTCCAATCTCACCCTGATGGCCTTGGGCTCCAGCGCCCCTGAGATCCTGCTGTCCGTCATTGAGGTGAGCGCTGCGTTCGCTGGACGTAGAAAAATCTGAAGAAGCGACGCTGAATGAATGTGGTGGAAACTAATGACTCCCGCCCATAAAAGGTGTGTGGTCACGGGTTCGAGGCTGGATCTCTGGGTCCCAGCACCATCGTGGGCAGCGCCGCCTTCAACATGTTCGTCATCATCGCCCTGTGCGTCTACGTGGTTCCCGATGGCGAGACGCGGAAGATCAAGCACCTTCGCGTGTTCTTCGTCACTGGCGCCTGGAGCATCTTCGCCTACATCTGGCTCTACCTGATTCTGAGCGTGTTCACCCCTGGAGAGGTGGAGGTGAGAGCGGCAGACGCGGTAGATGTTTCGCCGCTGAGGTGGAAGGAAGGGAAGAAACAGGAAGTCTTGACTCTGTCTCCTCTCTCCTCAGGTATGGGAGGCGGTGCTGACCTTCCTCTTCTTCCCCCTGTGCGTCCTCCAGGCGTGGGTGGCCGACCGTCGGCTCCTCTTCTACAAATTTGTCCGCAAGCGTTACCGCGCCGACAAACGGCGTGGCATCATCATTGAAACAGAGGGTGGGGCCGACGGAGGGATGGGTGGCGTGGACGGAGGAGGGGGGACACTGGGTCCAGGAGGCTTCACCAAGATGGACATGCTGGAGCTGGACGGGCAAATGGCCTTGAACTCTCATAGCGGGATTGATGGAGGGATGATAGAGGAGGGAGGAGCCAAGGATGAGGAGGACGAGGCCAGAAGGGACATGGCGAGGACGCTGAAGGAGCTCAAGCAGAGGCATCCGGACAAAGACATGGAGCAGCTGATCGAGATGGCCAATTATCAGGTCAGCTGGAACACAACCTCTCTGAAGTATCTGGAATAGATAGATCCAGAATAGTTCACGTTCTGGATGCTGGTTTTTATTTGAATAGAGTGAATGTGGATGAAGATAAAGTCCCACAGATGAAAACCTGGACTGCTGATGCAGTACTATTACACAGAAACGACATATTCCCACATCACTGATGTATTTCACTTATATCTCTACTAACGGTCATTACTAGCTGATAAACTCTCAACAACCTTTCTCGTCTACTCAGACCACAAATAGACCATAATCAGGGTCCAACAGGGTTTCCTCGCAGACCCCAGCCAAGCTGCTGGGCATAAACATAGGTGCCCAAAGGCACACTAGCAGAACCAGACCCCTGAATCTGGACCTCCGTCACACCACAAAAGCAGCGACCATCTAAACGCAGCAATGATCGACAGCTCTTTAAGATCCATCAGAATCTCACCTAAGCTGTTCATCACCTGGACACAAAGTCCGTCCTCCTCTCTGAGCGGAACCTCTTCATGCTCCAGCACCAACATGAAACTCAACATGAAACATCTTCCTTCGTGTTTCGTTTACGGCTCCTCTGAGGCTGAAGACGTGTTGGAGGTGATTCTGTAAAACCTTCAGCTCTGAATAAGTTGCTGGTAAAAAAAAACTTTTAGAGGAACTTCTGAGCTGGTATTCAAATGATTGAGTATTTGATATACGACCTAATACCGAGTATTCTTCAGATAGCTGCATTCATCTCAGATGATGCTCATCATTAGCACTTTGAGATTTGATCCAAATGTAAAGTGTATTATAAATTAAATGTATTATTATTATTATTATTATTTTAGGTCAATAAACCATGTGATAAGGAAAGTGTCAGATAGCTGCAAACTCACAACAACCAGACAAACGACCTACTTTAACGTCACGACGACTCGTCTGCTCAGAGGCGTTAGACAGTCGACTGGATTCAAACACTTGTCCAACTCCAATTCCCTTTTTCGCACAAGTCTGCATGTCGGGCGACAAAAAAAGAGGTTTGTGGCAGCAGTGATGTTCTTTATCTTCAATATGGGCGAACAGAAAGTAGTGAGAGAGTGAAAACTGAGCAGAGGTGGGAAAAAAAGATGGTGGATGGCGGCCGTTGAGCGTTGGAGGGTCTGAAGCTGGAGCTGCTGAAGGTCGGGGGTGAGGTTGTGGGAATGATGCGGGCGCTGGACCGATACGGATCCCAGACCGATACAAAAGCTGGAGGTCTTCAGAGATGGAGGTCACCTGTAGGACATCAAACGTTGCTTTGAAGTCCTTCGGCGGGCTAAGTTAGCCGCAGTCATGAATCAGGCGGTGGGTTCATCCGTCCTGAAGGCGTTTCTGTTTGCTGTAAGATCTCCATGTTTGATTTATGAAACTCCGTCCTCCACCTGTCACATTATTTACCGCTCGGCTTCACCCGGTCCTCGTGTTTCATCCGTTAACGCCGCGCTCATCCGTTTAGGGTCCCGCCTCCGCCTTTAATCAGGTATTGTCTTATTGCACTGATGGAGGAAAGGACTTTGGCAGCACCCTGAGGTGCACAGCTGTGGAGGATTATCTGTAACAGACTCTGGATTATAACTGATTAATAATTGCGTTATTGTCAATTGATTCAATCCCTTTAATTTCTTCAACAGGAAAAAAAAAGATATCAAAATAGGGTTTCTTTGCATATGTTATTTCTTTTGGGGTGTTTATTCATTTAATGTGTTCAACATTCTAATTCAGGCATGTTTCTGATTATGAAATCATTTCTTGATTGAATTTGGGGGAAAAAAAGTCCATTTTAATTAGATTAGTTCTTTTTTTTTAATAATATTTGACTTTTTTTTGGTTTATCGATTTACATAATTCTGTTTAGTTATTCCTCACATGCTTCCAAATGTTATTAATAGTAATCCTACTCACTGAATAGGACTTTCTCCACAGCCATGATTAATGCCTCCTCTCTGGGGGCCCCCCTTTGGCCCTGTGGTGTCCCTCAGGGCTCCAACCTTGGCCCCTTACCTTTTAACACCTACATGCTGTCACTTTATAAACAGGTTTATTCTCACATTCCTCAACAAGACAGAGAAACTCAGAATGAACTCACCCAAACAGAAGAGCAGGAAGAAATGTTTTCATCATGCTTAATCTTTGGATTGATTAGTTTGTAAATTGTTGATTCATTCGTTGGTGAGAATAAACATAAATTTGACCGTTAATCCTTCATCCTTTTACTCAAACAGCTTCTCATCAAAAATACTTACTTCAGCATTGATTGACGTTGAGTCTGATTTCCTTAAATGGCAGATAGCTGTTATGAATGTATTTATTTGTGTTAAAGGTCAAAGGTGACTCACGCTGTTTGTGTGTAAACAAACATCTCACAACATGCAGATGCCCTGGAACTGGAAAGTCTTTCTAATTATCCAGGAGCAGCTGCTCCAGAGAGTTTTTGTTGGGTTTGGTGTCTGGAACATAAATAAGAACGCAGCAATGATTCCCACAAACAAACACGGTGCAGAAGATCGGAACTCGGCGGGAGAATTATGTTGAGGTTTGCGACGCCATTTCCGTTTCATTTTGGGATTCTCCAAAATAAAGGCACGTAAAAACACAAAAGCATGTTTTTATGCCATGAAAGGAAAAACATACGTCACCGAATTCCTATTCTCACAGCTTTTGTTCGTAGATATAGGATCGTCATCAGCAGGAATGACCGACTGCACATACTGAAGATGCTGCTACACCAGTAGTTTCAAAAGACCGTTCATGCAGACGTTCTAATCCTAACGCATCATAAAGGTGTAAGACATAAAAGTCTGTGAGGAGAAAAGTTCCTCTGAGAAAAGTCCTACAGAAGAAATCTTCTAGAATACTTGTGAATATGAAGGAATATCATAATGAAGAAGAAGGGAGAACGTTTACTCCTGTAAATACTAATAGTAAATTATAATAACCTGCTGTAAATAAAGATTATACCTCCTGTAAATAACGTTTATACCTCCTGTAAATAATAATAATGATGGTGATAGTAGTGAGAGCGGCTGTAATGATTAAACTTCTCTGAAGTCGCGATAAATCACTCATTGAGAAGAAGAGAGGTCCACTGGGAGTCGGACCTTCATTAATAAGGGGGAAACTTTCTCAGCAGAAGCTGATCAGATTTCCAACCAAACTAATCGCTTCTAAAACGATAAGCAGATTTTACGAGGAGTTTGTAATGAGATTACCTTCTAATCGATCGCAGCGTTCCGACCTCTGAGGATTCTTCTAACGGACCGGAATCCTGGTTTTTAATTGTTTTTCAGCCACACGGTTTAATTTAAATCCTGACTTTCAGATCAATGAGGCTCATTAGATCTTAAGTTTGGAGGGAATAGAGTCGCTGGCACACGGACAGGAAGTTAATGTTTTAAAGGAAGTAGAACAGATTCTCCTCTCGGAACTTCTTGACTTCAATTACTTTTTTTTATTATCATTTCAATAAAAAAGACATTCCTCATCTTCAAGGTTTAAACTTTAAACGGCCGCCCTTCTCCAGAGCCCTCAACTTATTCAGTGAGACTCTAGTCGACCTTTAACCTTTGACCTCCCTGTGGAAGATTCATTTCTTAAATTATTTTGTACCATGTTTCAAAATAAAGGTATTTAGAAATCAAAGACTAATATGGAGAAAGGCTTCCTTCCTTCCTTCCTTCCTTCCTTCCTTCCTTCCTTCCTTCCTTCCTTCCTTCTTTCCTTCCTTCGTTCCTTCCTTCCTTCGTTCCTTCCTTCCTTCCTTCCATTCCTTCCTGTTGGAGACGACAGTAAAGGTATGTCGCTAAAAAGCCCCCAATCCCCTGTTTTGTACAAGCAGTCTCCCTGTTTGAACTCCTGAAATTAAATGCCAAAATATGTTCGGAAAAACTGTTTTCTTTTCGTAGAGAAGCTCCCCCTAGTGAGTAAAATAGGAACTATTTGGGTAAAATATTAAATATAGAAGATAAATCACCTCCAGTCGATTCATCTGCATCAGATTTGAACTAAATTGGACCAATGCCCCCAAAACAACTCCCCCTAGTGGTGGAAATATACAACCGACATTTCCCAAAATCACTGCAGTTCTTCCTCACACTGAAGTCTATGTGGCTATAATATATGAAACCGATCCATCTGATAGTTAATGAGATTTTCCCGTTAACATGAAAGATCGGCGATGGCGATGACGCTCCCATAATACCCCAGACATTTTCCAGGGACATGATTGACATGACGAACAAATGATCGTATAATCATATCATTGATTGATTGGTTGTTTGTGTTGATCAGGTCCTGATGCAGCAGCAGAAGAGCAGAGCGTTTTACCGTATACAAGCTACCAGGATGATGATCGGAGCGGGAAACATCCTGAAGAAGCACGCCGCCGATCAGGCTCGGAAGGTGAGTCCCACCAAAGCCTCTCTGATCAGGATTGAAGCGGTACCGGGGGTCCGGGCTGACACGTCTGATCTTCTCCAGGTGGTGAGCAGCCATGAGATCCAGGCCCAGGAGGACGACCCCCACACCGTCAGGATGGACTTCGAGCCCCCTCTGTATCAGTGCTTTGAAAACTGTGGCTCCTTGAAGCTAACCGTCGGCAGACATGGAGGAGAACCGGGAGTCACCGTCAAGGTGTGTGTAGATAAAAGTGTGTGTGTGTGTGTGTGTGCGTGTGTGTGTGTGTTTGTGCGTGTGTGTGTGTTTGTGCGTGTGTGTGTGTGTTTGTGTGTGTGTGTGTTTGTGTGTGTTTGTGTGTGTGTGTGTGTGTTTGTGTGTGTGCGTGTGTGTCTGTGTGTGTGTGCGTGTCTGTGTGTGTGCGTGTGTGTGTGTGATTGTGTGTGTGTTTGTGTGTGTGCGTGTCTGTGTGTGTGCGTGTGTGTGTGCGTGTCTGTGTGTGTGCGTGTGTGTGTGTGATTGTGTGTGTGTGTGTGTCTGTGTGTGTGTGTGCGTGTGTGTGTGCGTGTGTGTGTGTGTGTGTGTGTGTGTGTGTGTGTGTGTGTGTGTGTGTGTGTGTGTGTGTGTGTGTGTGTGTGTGTGTGTGTGTGTGTGTG
>VRLP01007363.1:0-22243 GCA_009660295.1 Lophius piscatorius | reverse complement strand
CATAACCAGTATTACTTTGTCTGGTCATGACATTGCCTTCTCTTCATCAGTCACCAACCTCGGCGTAAGATTCAACCCTCAACTCACTTTTGAATCCCACATCGAACTCCGTTCTTCACTCACCTTGAGTGATGCTGGAGCTGGTCCACGCGTTTGTCTCCTCCAGACTGGATTACTGTAACGCACTTCTCATCGGGATCCCTGAATAAAAGTCTTCAAAGACTACGGTGTGTTCAAAACAATGCTGCAAGGATCCTGATGAGAGTTTGTAAACACGAAAAACATCTCCCCCGTTCTTCACTCCCTTCATTGGCTTCCCATCTCCACCAGGATTGATTATAAGATCTCATTCCTCACTCAGCAGTGCCTCCATGGCAATGCACCCCCCTACCTAAAAGAACTAATCACCCCACTGACCTCAACACGATCCCTCCGTTCTACCCACTCATACCACCTCCTCCTTCCCCGGACTAAGCTCAGCACTATGGGTGATCGGGCTTTCTGTTCTGCTGCCCCTCGTCTGTGGAATGCCCTTCCTGACCATCTGGGGGCTCCACAGACGACTAACACATTTAAAAAAGGACTTAAAACTTTCCTTTTTATCAGAACTCAAAGTACCTCAGCTATATGATAAATAAATCAGAGAATGTTAATTGACCAGTCCTAACACACTTAGGTCTAAGATGTATCCAAACACCATCAGCACCCAACAAACATTCCCTAAAGAAAAATAACAATTTGGATGTCTCAGTCTTGACTTCAGCGGTACTGGATTTATAGCATTTCTTTCTTTATAGCGAACCTTTACCAGTCGTAAGGTAATAAAGGGTTTATATATGATAGCCCGAGAAATAATGTTCTCGCGACAAATCCAGCCCTCATATCTATTGTGATTGTAAGCTACAGGGAATCTTGCAAGGCTCCTCAGAAATAACACATCTGTCGTTTTTAATACCAGAAATAGTCGAATTCATGCATCAGCACAATATTTTTTTTCTCACAACACAAAACTGAAAAGTGCTTAATACGACTTCACAGCCTTACCAGGGTCAGACACTAGAGGGAAATGTTTCTACATGTAAAGAAGTGCGCCTGAACCACACAGCCTTCGACAACAAGGAAGTCTGACCAACAAGCCGAGTCCTGTCAAGATGGCACCGAGTGGACTGAAAGCTGTAGTTGGAGAAAGTAAGTTCAACACTATCATTGTATCGATATCTGCCTCAGGAACTTATTGAATCTCAAAGACAGCAGCTGTTTGTTCTAAACTATCTCGTTTGTATTTGATATAATGACGCTGAGCCGGGGACGTTGGTCCACCACAGGTTCTTCCTGCTCCAGGTCCAACTAAAATGTTAGCCACATCGAAGGAAACCGGGGGAATAGTCAACCAAGTCATGATGTCAGCAGTTTTTATGAGTGTTTTGTCAATAATTCACATAATGTAGAAACAGTGACGGCGTTAATGACAGTAGATGTTGACAGTTAGTTAGTTAGTTACAGGCTAATGTTGGCTAGCTAACGCAGAGGGAAGTTCCCTGACTTGACTTTTGATGCTCATTTAACATAAAAAAATAAATACAAGTGCTATTACAAGACTTTACTCACAGTACTACCAATGCAACTGATATTCATATAGACACACAGGCTTTTTGTTTTGTTTTCAAAATAATATTGTTTACTCTTTATCACTTCTGTTATACACAAAAGGAAGCAATACATACAACATAACCTCGTCAAACTTTAGCATACAAAATCTGAATTACTTGCAGTTTAGAATGCTGGATGTTGAAGAGCTGATAGGAATTTTGAACGAGAATCGAGAAAGAATCTGAAGAAGTAGGAATAAGATGAAGAATTGTGAATTTGATTTTATGTTGAATGAAATTAATTATGTTAGAAAGATGCTGAAGCCAAATTATAATACTGATGTAATGAAATTAAAGCATAATAAGGATTAGGATGAAGAATTTTGAATGTTCTGAATAGTAGGAATTTGCATAGAAGTTGAATAAAGATCGTAATATATGTTAGATGTTGCATTTTGAAGGGTTTGCTGAAATAGCGGAAGCAAAACGCCAAGTGATGTGAAATTGAATACAGAAGAAACTGAAACAATATTAAAATATGCTTTAGTAACATTAAATCAATCATGCATTCGAAATATCTGTATAAGTAACTTACAAAATGTTTTATCTATTGATAATCTTTGTACAGTATTATGTATTGCTTCTTTTTCCCCCTGTTTTGCAATATTTGCCTGATCTATACTATTTTTTCCATTAATATGGTCCTTCGCAACTTTTGACACCAATATGTTTTCTACATATTTGTCCATACTGGGTTTTGGAAAAACCCATATACTGGTGGCATGTGTTCATGTGTTAAGAGCTTTATCTGATTCTCAAAACATGTTTACCACAACTTAAAGCATCATGTGATTGTGCAGGTCCTCTTCCCTGTTAACCATTGACAGCGTTTAATAATATCTGTCATCATCACCTTTACGACATGTACCAAAAATCAAATTGTGATTGGAGCCAAGTAATCTTCCAAATTTGGTGATTTAGAATGTTTAAATTTATCGGACTGCATTCTCTGAGTGTTGTCTAGTAAGTAATTAACTCAGAGCATTGATGTTATAAATAAATGTAAATAAATACCGAATGCTCTATACTTTTATGCCCGCAATAAAGGTTTCAGGGCTATTTTGCGTGCTGTATTATAGTACATTAATAATTTTAACAAACCCATTTGATTAAATTGAATTAAATTTGATGTGAATCCCTGAAAATAACAAGTAGTTATTTTCTTGTTCCTTTTCTGGGTATTCTTTAGAGACAAGATATCAAGTAATTGATTAATTATGCATTTCTACTTGTTCCATGCTTTTTTAGTATCCACATTTCTATAGTAGATTCTGGTAGACTGTTTAAAATTGTAGTCTCATCAGACTGAAGTTGTACTTCTGCCCTCCTTTTTGAACAGTAATTCCCTACAAACAAATTTAAATCTAATGAAATATTTAGCAACACAAACAACAAATATTACTTTGGCCACAATTCACAACATAGTCACAGTAACATATCTCTGTTTACCGGAAGTGAAACATATTCATGTCTTTTTGTCATAAAAAAATAAAATTTTGCCAGTCTAATAACGAGTTTGTTATCATGTCATTTCCCAAATGAATGGATATAATGACAAAACATTGCATTGTTGATTGCATTGAATCAAATGTTTTCATGAGTGACTAGTGTTTCTAATGGGGACAAATAAGAATATCGAGGGAAGAAAATCCCATTACATCAGTTAAGTTGCTAATTTTTATGTCTTCACACTTTCATTTCTTTTGTACATCGTTAAAGAGAGGAAGCTATTAAGTTTAAGCCGTAAGGCAACCTAGATCCTGTTGAGTCGAAGATGGTCTTAAATACACCCAGACTAAATATAATAGCGAGTGAATGCCTGAGGAAAATGGCTGGTGTTTGAATGTAGGGAATTCTTGGAAAGATAGGCTACCATCATGGTAAAACTCTGCAAGAAAACCTTTTTTTGTTGTTTTGTTTCTTCTTTAGTTGTAAACTTCAGCTGGAATATTAATGTTTTTGTTTGAATAAATCGTCTTCTCAGCTCCACACAAGGAAGTTGCACACAATCACTTTGTTACAAGAAAGTTCCATGTTCCTGATTTAGAGTTTGAACAGACAACTAACCTTGAACTTATTTGCGTTTGTTTTAAATTAGGATGTCGGAGCATTTCAAATTTATTCTCTTATCCTGTGTTGAAAAGTAGCCATCAGCATCAAATGAACACACCTTACTTTACAATAATGGCTGTGAAAACCATGAATAGCCTTCTCTTGAGTAATTTTTTTCTCTCCTTTCAACAGAAATCCTCAACGGGGTCATAAAGAGTGTGAAGAAAGATGGAGAATGGAAGGTAACAGCAAAAAATGTTCATGTTAATTGAAAAGAATCATCTCACACTGAATTTATAATGCCTGCTCATCTTGCATTTTTTTCAGGTTCTTATTGTGGATCACATGAGCATGCGGATTCTGTCCTCCTGCTGTAAGATGTCTGACATTTTGGCTGAGGGTGTGACTAGTAAGTTGTAGATAATTCAAACCTTTACATTCTATGGATCAATTTTGTACATGTGAGGCTAGCAAATATTAATAGTCTCAAAGTCGCTACCTAACCTTTGGCAATATCTCTTTAAGTTCTCTTCATAGAACGCCTATCTATTTGTTGTTGCATGTGATTCTGAACAAGACCGGTCGTTTAAATTAAACTAAAAAACTTCTGTTTTCCCCCTTTTCAGTTGTGGAGGACATTAACAAGCGAAGGGAGCCAATCTCTAGTTTGGAGGCCGTTTATTTGATTTCACCAGTGGAGAAGGTTAGCTGTTACCTCTTCTCTCACTATAATATTAATAAATATTTCCTCATATCCTTAAATTTACAGCATCATTTGCTTTTATTCACAGTCAGTTCGTGCCCTCATCAACGACTTCAAATACGCTGCCTTTACTTACAAAGCTGCTCACATCTTTTTCACTGACAGTAAGAATGTCTCTGTGTGTTTACAGTATACTTTTCCCATTTTAATTCTTTTTCAGTATTGAAACCTATATATAACCTATTCATCTGTTATTAAAAAAAATGTAAGTGTCCAACTGAACTGAATGATTTCATCAAGCTATAACAATGTCTAATTAATATGTTTTTGCTTCCACAGCCTGTCCAGATGAGCTCTTTGCAGAGATTGGGAGATCCAGAGTTGCCAAGGTTGCCAAGAATTTAAAAGAGATCAATGTTGCCTTCTTGCCATACGAGTCTCAGGTAAGGGATTATCTCCTCTTCATAGCGACAAACTTTTTTTTCTTCCCATGCAGTTACTCTTTTTTTCCTCGTTGTCTCTATATAGTGTGGCCAATAGTGTACAGTTGGATACTTTTCACATCATACACTGCTTTTTCCAATGTTGATATAAAAACAATATCAACAATATGAATCGTTTATTAGAGACGGTTATGTTTGCATCCATATCCGTTGGTTATATATATGGATTTTGCAAAAACTACTGGGTGGAATTTTCACAACGTTTGGTAAACGTTTTTTTGTATTGTATTTAACATGGATCAATACTCCAGATTTTGATACTTTCCCTGAATAGGCAAAAACTCCTCAATTGATTTCCACAAAACTTTTGGGAGGGATGGAGTATGGGTAGGATGAGCTACACAAACATGTATTGGCCTCCACAGAAGTTGTTTTCTTTGTAGTGCTTTACATACTGTAGCAAACATTGAATTCCTCTCTCTCCTGCAGGTATTTTCCCTGGATGATCCAACATCCTTGTACTC
The DNA here is from genome assembly GCA_009660295.1 of Lophius piscatorius. Lineage (NCBI taxonomy): Eukaryota > Metazoa > Chordata > Actinopteri > Lophiiformes > Lophiidae > Lophius > Lophius piscatorius. The sequence continues at coordinate 16,872 of VRLP01007363.1, read as the reverse complement.
ATTCTATAGCTCAAAGCCAAATGAAAACAAAGACAAAATGATGGAAATTTTGGCGGAGCAGATTGCGACCCTGTGTGATACACTCAAGGAGTACCCTGCAATTCGTTACCGCAAGTATGGACTTCATGCACTTAAATATACGGAATTTTGATAACTACTCAATTTGTTGTTGATAACAATCGTGCATGCCACTCTATCTAAGGGGACCAGAGGAGAATGCTAGACTGGCTGACGAGGTTCTTCAGCGGCTTAATGCTCACAAAGCTGACAACCCAAGCATGGGAGAGGTTAGAAACTACTTAGACCCACACCCGCAGCCGCTCCTTTGTTCTGCTGCTTTGAGGAAAAATATTGAACTGAACTCTTACACTGCTTTCTAATGCAGAACAATATTTTTCCTTTAAGAGAATACACTACCCCTGGGTTTCTGCATCTCTTCACCTTAACTGATTTTAGATATTTTCATTTGTTTCTGGGTTTTTATTTCCTGTTGATTCCTTTTCTCACACTTTGTTGGACTGCCTTTTTTCTTTCTTTCTTAGCTGACACCTACCTGCTCCAAAGATGTGTCTTACAGGCATGTATTTCTGTTCTCTTTTGGATGTCACACATCTGAAGTGCTTCACCTTGCTATGAGGTCTACGCATTCTATATAGCTTTTACACTTGACTGTGCAAGTTTGCTGAAGAGCTTCCTCACGCTGCATCTGGGAGTGATAATGAAGTCTCATAGGTAACAGCTGAGAAGGTGTTCACTGCATGGCAGATTCACAAAAAAACCAAATAAGCTGCCCTGTATATTTTGCAAATAGTAGAATAGATCCTCATTTATTATGCATCTATTGAAATAAATCATCTATTTCATTATCAGTAAATTATATCTCATTTGTTTTTAGGGGGCTGATAAAGCACGATCCCAGCTACTGATTGTTGATCGTGGGTTTGATCCAATCTCACCTATTCTACATGAGCTGACCTTGCAGGCAATGGCCTATGATTTACTAGATATCAAGCAAGACATCTATAAGTGAGTGAACATTGTGTCATATATCTGCTCTGACAAACCTGTGTGCCACCTAAGGCGTACAGTTTCTCCATACTCATTTGTGTAGTTTTAAGTGTACTTTTTTTTATTTTTGTAGTTACCAGACAACTGGCATCGGAAATTCAAAAGACAGGGAAGTATTATTGGATGAAGACGATGAACTCTGGGTTCAGCTCAGACATATGCACATTGCAGATGTCACTAAGTAAGTCTGTCCCAATTAGATGCGTATGCTTGTCTGAATATGGGTTGGTCTCTCGGTCACTCTGCCCATTGTTTTCATCTGATTTTTAGTTGCAGTTTGAATCTACTTTACATGCTGCACATTCTCAATCTTAGACTTTAGAAATTGTGCATTACACACATATGTTGCAAAGAAATTTAAGTTGCAAATTCAATTGTAACACCATAATTGTTTTGTAACTAACCTGTAACACGGTATCAAATACATTTGTATTTAAAAAATTTGTATAAAATATGTATTGTATCGCAAAAGCTTGGTTCTCATTTTTTCAGGAATATGCACATCTTGAAAAGTTAGCAAACACATAGCTGCTTATCCCCCTTTCAGCTAGAGTTTATTATAGGTAAAAATAAAAAAGATAGTGGGTTGTGACATCATGTTTTATCTTTGAAGTGAAACAACAACAAACCACTAAATTCCAATTTGATGTCCAGTAATATTATTATACGCTTTACTCATTAAATGCACTCTTGCACATGGCAACTAATTGTTTTTAAACCTGTTGTTGCAGAAAAGTGACAGAACTTCTTCGCTCCTTTTGTGAGAGCAAACGAATGTGCACCGACAACGTGAGTGTTCATGTGCATCACGCTTTTGAGTTCAGATATTATTATACGTATCCACATATTCTTCTGTTAAATTTTTGCTTTAAATGTTTTGAATTTCAGGCCAACATCAAAGATCTTTCTCAGATGTTAAAGAAGATGCCACAGTATCAAAAGGAGCTGAGCATGGTGAATGAGATTTTTTCTTCATCTCATATCAGACTTATCAGCCCTGCTTAATGTTTTGAAAAGATACTTTTTGTTCACATGATTGTTTTAAGTTGTTTATTATTATTATTATTATTAATGTTTATTATTATTATTCATTTAAGTTACTACACATGAAAAATAAGCTTACCACTTGTTCATTTACAGTACTCGACTCACTTGCACCTGGCTGAGGCTTGTATGAAGAAATTCAAGACTTCTCTTGATAAACTTTGTGAAGTGGAACAGGTCAGTACCTGTGTGAATTGTTGAGGTCAAATAAATATTTTTTTGATGTTGTCATCAACTCTATAATTGAGACTGAAGCAGCTTTGGTATTGTAGCAACACTGTACAACTGGCATGTTTAAAACTATAGCCGTCCCCTGCTTCTATGGCTGAAGTAAATAGAAGAAACATGAAACATGTTCTCTTGATACCTAAAGATAAAGGCACAAATAGATAACCCTCTGGCCATATAACTTAATATTCTTGGAATTTGTTTTCTCATACATTGTTGGCTGAACAGAATGTAAGTCTGTAGTTTTTAATATTACAAGGGATCAACTAAAATGTCCCACAATGTTAGTCACTTAGATTAAGTATCACAGAAAGAATGTCGGGCAAGGATTTACTCTGTCCTTAACACTTATTGACTTTAACATGATCCTGTATTTATTTATAGCTCCTGTGGAATTTGTTAAAATGTATCTGGTACGATCTGGTGGTATTTAATGGGAGAATTGTAATCGTAATATTGCATAAGAGGCTTGGGACCGGACATCAGCATCCATATATCTGTAGCAATGCAGAAGAAGCTGTTATGTCATGATCAGTGTAAGGCATTTAATAACACATACATGTTTTGCTTGGTAATGTAGATATCCTTCCATAAACATGTGTCTTGGATAAAACCCCAGTGCACACTGCTGCCAAGCTCCAAGGCCTTCTTTTATGCGCCAGACATGCTTTGACTCCACGGGGAATCATTCTGTTACAGTTGGTCTTGTACCAGATGAGTCACAATCAGACGGGAAATTACAAGCTGTGCATGGTCGTGCCATTATGAGATACATGTGTTAATGGGTTTTTTTTTATATGAGTGAATCACTCAACTGCTCTAATGGCTAATGGTTTGTCAGCTTGTCTGAAAGCTGTCTCTTTAAACCATTGGGCATGTTGTGGCTCTGAGATGTCCAGTGTGATCCAGACAGCAATAGCTCTCTGTCAGCTGTCATTTGTTTAAGTGCTCTGCATTGTTTGGGAAGGCCAATACAAATATATGCGTGTGATGTCATAATTAGAATGTATTTCAATGTCCTCCTTTAACCTTTCTAGTGTCAAGTACTCACAAGAATGTTTTGTTAAATAGCTTATACAACATTTTGTCCAAAAACATAGGGATTACGCATACATTTATGGGTGGTTAAAAATTGCCAGGAATGCAGTAAAATTAAATCCTAAATATAGATGTAAATATAAAATTCAAAATTAAGGTCAAATATTTTTTTGTTATTTCTGACTACTGGCTTATGTATTGCAAATTCATTTTCATCATCATTTTTCATCATTAAAGACTTTTTTCCTCTGTTAAGTAAAAGAAAAACTAAAGATCTGAGAATTATTTTAAAAACATGTTATATAGTATATTTAATTACAGATATAATCAATGAGTTGGGTCGATCAGAACACTAGTGCAAAGAAAGTCAAATAGAAATAGTAGTTAAAGAAATAGAATAAGGTTTAAAGGCATGTCATCCCCCTGTGCAATTTGCCAAAAGAGTCGACTGTCAGTGGACTTTTAGTTGTGACTAAGAATTGACATTCCATGTCAGTCAATGGTTAACCACGATTTTCTTCCATAGGACCTGGCAATGGGAGAAAATGCAGAGGGAGAGCCGATAAAAGATGCCATGAAGAGCATTGTTCCTGTCCTTCTCAACAACGAAATTGAGGCCTATGACAAAATCCGCATCATACTCCTATACATATTCCACAAGAAGAAAGGTGTTCACTTATCAAGACTGTGTTTTAATGGACACAACTTTAAATGTTTAACTTTTTTTGCCCACAGAAACATAAAGAAACATGTGCCAGTAAATTACATGCTTTAATATAACCAGAGATTCGGAGGTGAAGTTTTTGGTGTTGAAGGTTTTAGTGTTGTCGTCTATGTAGGTATTGGAGAGGAGAATCTTGCCAAGCTCATCCAGCATGCAAACATACAGGCTGACAGAAACATCATCACTAATTTGCAGAACCTGGGCTGTTCCATTATAGCTGGGGTAAATTTGTTCTGTTTGGTTAGAGGCTCTGTGTCACTGTATTATGAAATTATCCCATTAGTTTTTATTACAAATGTTCTCATCGTTAGGGCCGGAATACTGGGAAAACACTGCCAGAGCGTAAGGGACGCACAGAAAGCACGTACCAGCTGTCTAGATGGAAACCCATGCTCAAAGATGTTATGGAGGTAAACTAAAGGAGAAATGTGGTTCAGATGTAGCGATCACGCCTGTTCGGTTTTGCTTTCATTTTTTAACGCTGTGTTTCTGTATCCCAGAATGCTATCGAAGACAAACTGGACAGAAAGCAGTGGCCATTTATCTCTGATCCTGCTCCCATCAACACAACTCAGACTGCCGTCAGGTGGGTGCTTTAAGCAGAAACCTTTTTGATCATGAGTAACAGTTCATTGTTACTTACAGTGAGGTAATCTATATACTATATAAATGAGGAAATTGTTTTATGATAACACATGCCTTTATATACCTCAGTACTTGCATGTTTTAAGGACCCTTCATTTATCTGTGTAATATTTGTGAAAATGATGATGATCTCAGAAATGCCCTGAGGTGAATTCGTCAACTTTAGAATTTATTTGACTCCAGAAAGAGTCAAGGGTCACTGTGAGCTCACCTAACACTTTGTATACCCCTAATTAAAGTTTCCATGCACTATTTATGACTTATTTTTATTACACAAATATACCAACCATAACTTTCCGGTCATTTGTCAATGCCGTAGCTATGGAAAAAAGACGTTGAATATTTTTGATGTTAAACAGAAACTGATTTGTTGCATTTAATCGTGTCAACCTTGAAACTGTAGTGATTGTATCGATGCTTTGTGCTATAACATTGATATCGTAAGAGTTTAGCTCGCCACAACGCTCATGGGCTTTGTTAATATTGAGCTATAAGTAATTGTCAATGCACCATTTCACGAAAAAATCTGTCTGTCCTCTGGAAATTTTTTGCTGGAATTTTAAACAAAAATATCAGCTCCGGAAGCAGACAAATGAATGTTGTCAAGTTTAAGCCTTCCTTCCTGTAACTGAGTTGGAGGCAAGCTTTTGTCAAAGAGTTGAAAAGGTGAAAATTTTCTTTGCTTGAATACTCTATAATCCCCCAGGGAATTGCTGATGATGTTGATGATGGTGCTTATACAAACCAATCTCTTGGACCAGGGTACTCCTGTAATCTGCATAATGCAAAATGCTTGTCTCCTACCTTTTTAGTTAAGTGCAGAATTAAAACAGAGTTTTTATTATTATTAACACCAGATTATACAGTGCTGAGAAAAACTATTGAACCCGGTTATGATTCTTCTATTTCTAATGTGAATTTCATACTTATCGGTGTCGAAACGTCAAATCAAATTTTAACATAAAACAAAAGCAATCTGAGTAAACACAAAAGTTAAGTTTTAAATGGTAATTTTTTTAACAAGGCAAAAAGTGTTTTGTCCTCCAGAACTAAATACTGTGTTGGGCAACCTTTAGAAGCAACAACTGCAACCAAATGCTTTTGATAACCAGAGATAGATTTTTGACATAGCTATGAAGGGATTTGGCTCACTTGTCTTTGCAGAACTTCTTTGTCAAACATTGCTGGTTTTGGTCCAGTGTGTTTTATCAAGTCCAAAGTCAACGCAGCCATCTATCAGGAGATTTTGGAGTATTCATGTTTCCATCTGCTGACAAGCTTTATGGAGATGCCAATTTCCTTTTCATGACTTAGCACCTTCCTACAGTAAAAAAAACTACTACCAAAGGTTTTGCTGGCCATGAAATTTCTGCACTTGATTGGCCAGCTAAGTTGCTTGACCTGAACCCCCTAGAGCAGGGGTGTCAAACTCAATCACAGAGGGGCAAAAAAAAGAGGGCCGAACAGGACTGAAATTGGCCATGTTTAATTTGGGGTATTATGACAATTTTATTCAAATTTTATTTACTCATCTTATATAATTATGAACAAACTAACATAAAAGAAAATACTAAAAATCCCACATTAAAGTCAAAATACATCAACATAATTGATTTTTATGTCTCCGTCTCTATCAGCATAATTCCGCAGAATAAGTTCAAATTATAAATTCAAATTATAAGTTTTTATTCATAGGCATCAATAATAGCAAGAAAACTATATTTTTCAAGTTACAAATTACATCTGAAATCAGTTGTTTTTTTTATAAACTATCAACAAAATAATATATATCTCTAAAAACAGTGAGGTGAATAAATAGCTCAGAGGTGCATTTCACATGAAATGTAAGCAACTTCATATGTTTCCCTTTTTCCTACAACATGTTGAACGTGAACGCACCGTGTCACTTTAAAACGTGTCTTCTGTTTACTAAAGCGCATATCTGACTTACTTATATGTTTATTATTAATCGTTTAAAATAAAAATATAAAAATTAGATATTTTCTCGCGGGCCGGATATAATTGTTGTACGGGCCTTGAGTCGGACCCATGTGTCCAAGAGAGTCTACGGGGTATTTTCAAGTGGAAGATGAGACACACTGACCCAAAAATACAGATGAGCCGAAGGCTGCTATAAAAGCAACACCTCAGCAGTGACACAGGCTGATTGCTTCCATGCCAAACTGCATTGACGTAGTAATATGTGGTAAATGAGCCCCAACCAAGTATTGAGTGTATAAATTAACATGCTTTTCAGATGTTGGACAATTCTGTATTTTAAATCCTTTTTTGATTGATCTTGGGAAATATTCTAGTTATTTGAGATATTGCATTTCCGTTTTCTCATGAGCTGTAAGCAAAAGTCAAAATTAAAACAAAAAAGGTATGAAATATTTTATTTTTTACGTGAATGAATATAGACTATAAGAATGTTTTGCCTTTTTGAATTAAATTATATCATGGAAATAGTTCTTTATAAAGAAATAACTTTTTCCACGATATTCAAATTTTTTTAAATGCACCATTAATGTGTCTCACGGTGGATCTGTGGAGTTCCAGAGCCTCAGAAATGGATTGTGACCCCTCCCAGACTGACATCTAGATTAGGCATAGTGTGCTACTGGTGAGACCTACCAACCAGCTTCATGGCTGTGAAAAATATCTATTTAAGTGATGATTTGATGGAATAGGGCTAGTAGTAATAAAACCTTGTGGCTACACAGATCAACATTTTTTTTTTGCTTTTGACCAACGAGGCTGCTTGCACTGTTCGACATGCGCACTGATTTATTTCTCAAAAATAAATTTTAATGATGAACGTCAATGGGAAAAATAGGAGGACTAAGTGATTTATATTAGTTTCACATTTACCAGAATACCTTTCCTGGCGACATTGTAAGATAATCAAGAGTATTATTATAGATGCAATTTTTTTATACATGGTTATGGTTATTTTTGATTAATTATTTTTAATGTAACAACAGTTTTATTTTAGGCATAGTTATTTGTAGCTCAAGTGTTTTTTTCATTTTTTTCCCCAGTAGTGCACGTTTTGGACACTGGCACAAACATAAAACTCCAGCCGAATATCGCACTGGCCCCCGGCTTATTATATTTGTTATCGGTGGGGTGTCACACTCAGAAATGCGCTCGGCCTATGAGGTCACTCGAACCACTGATGGAAAATGGGAAGTGCTGATAGGTAAGCAGTCACTATTTATGAGGCAAAAAGAAATTCCCAGAAATGCAGTAATCCTGATGTTTTGTGTATTTTAATTTTATTGATTTAATTTTTTAAGGTTCATCCCATATTCTGACTCCAACCAGCTTCCTCAATGACCTCAAGAGTCTGGACCAAGTCCCTAATCCTGATTGTTAGATATTCTGACCAAACAAGGAAGAGCACATTTGAATAGTATCATAGTCGTATATATTCATGGGAGATGATCGCTTGTTGGTCGTCTGTCGCTAGCACTGAGGCTTCGGATTTGAAAATTAAGATGAGTGCTTGATGTTGTCCTGGGAGGAAACCTTTTGTGATTAGAGATTTTATTCTTTGTTGCGAGTTGGGCTCTGTATACTGCTGTGATTGAAGTTATAATAAATATTTAATTAACGTTATTGATTAGAAACATTTTGATTTGTTTTACTATTTTTATTCAAATCCTTATTTGTATTTATTTGTTATGGCTATATTTTTGATTTCCCTGACTTTGTATTCAAGAAAAGCATAATTCCCACAAATCCTGATCAAAATATTATTTGAGTCTAATGTGTGTATCAGATATGGAAAGTCTTATATAACAAGTTTGGGATACGTTTTATTTTTCTCCATGTACTTTTTTTCTCTTCTGCGGAAAGGAAGGGCAGAATGTCTACACTGTTGTCTTAGTAAATCTTGCACATTCATCATTTACTTTAATATATTTGGAGCGCAAATGGTGGTAGGTGTTTGTTTCATTGATGTTAAGAAATGAGTAATAAAAGATTTCACCTCAAAGTGTTCTATTGTCTTGAACCTATTTTGCTTATCTTTATCCTCTGCACAAAGTCATCTCCACTCATGCACCTTATTTTATTTTTTATAGCTGCTATGGCTGCTGCTGATACTATTTTTTTAAGACAAGACACATAACTGCTTTCCTATGCAATCGTTTCATGAGACAAAAGTTCTATCTACCTGGAATGATGACAATTAAAATTAATCAGATTCTGATGTATTTCATATTTGTAGTATCTATCTGTAAATTGGATATCACCACTGCAGAGCCGGAAACCAATCTGTTTTTATTTTTATTTAGTTGGCAGATGTATAAAATGTCTATTTGGGCCACTTGACATACATCTGATCATAATCAAACTATATTTGTTTTTATTTTTTTACATTGCTTGCATCAGTTTTCCGTTTGACTTCACTTGCTGTTGTCATTAATCTACTATATAGTACAAATATAAAAATGTTGTTCACTCTATCACTAACTGAATTCATGCCAGATGTGGTTTGTTAATCTCAAAACCTTAACCTGGACATATGTCTGCTTTCACCATATATTGACAATGTGTGTAATCCAAATATGAACCTAAAGTACCGTGTTAGGCCTCCAGGGAGAATATGTACACCTAACAGTGAAAAAGATCTTTCCTCTCCATGTAGAGGATTATGTTTTCATCTGGGATTACAGATCGTAATATTAAGATCAGGGAACTGGCGGGTTTTAATGTTAATGGTTAATACTCAGGACTTAGTTCTATTTAAAAGCCGTCCACTAAGCCATATCCAGTTCACATTAAGAGTAGCTTCAGTCACTATCAGCATTTCCATTGCATAGTCCCATCCAAGTGATCGTCAATCTAATACCAAATGTATTTTTGTGTAAGTTTCTTAGATCGTATTTAGTTAGTCGGGTACATTTTGTTTTTGTATTATTTTTCTAATGGCAGCTACCGAAGTGGACTCACAATCAGGAGATGCCGACACTGTACTGGTAAGACCTTTTTAGCCTAAAATTAATTTCTTTGCGTGTAGGATAGTGTTCATTTTACTACAGGTGTATCTCCTACTGGGATTTCTTGTAATTCTGACTTGAGAACTATGTATTGTATCAATTATTCTTTTAGATATTTTGCAGAATTGTTTTTCAAGCAACTTTTTTTCTATGGGAAATTTTAATCACAATATGGTGTTAATGTAATGTTGAAATTTTGATTCAAGAACCATGTTCTACACTGATCCTGAGTGTTAAGGATATTTTTTTTATGTGAAGGTTTATATTTGCACTGAGTTAAAATTATTGAACTGAAAGCAAGGCATTGTCCATAAGTTGTAATTGGTAACGTCATTTATTTATTCCCTTCTAATGGCTGCTGTTTATCAGGATGCTGGAGAACAGGAGCAGATCCTCAATATAATGAGTTACTCACAGCGAGGTCGAATGGAAGGACAGTGTTGCGCCTTGGGTCCTGTTAAAACTGTACAAAGCAAGACTACGGCTGAAGGTTGGGAAAGCACACACAAAGATATGTTGATGTGCTACGTGTTGTTTGATTGATTGATGTTTTTACCACTACTTCCAACAGATTCACACTGTGAGGAAACCCTTAAGCTTACCTTGGACAAAAAACAACCATATCCTGACATGCAGGTGCCACTACTGAGGTTAAACAACCAGGTACTAAACTTGAGGTTGTAAATTACTCTGGGCATGCACCAGACAAGGTGGTGGATTTATCCATGACTGATGTCCTTTCAAAATTCGACTGCTTTTCCATTCAGGAACCTGGTTTTACCAATCATCATGGCTCTGCACCTCAGATCTCTGTAACTGAGAGTACACCAGATAGGAACCGGAAGCTTCTTCTGGTACCAGCCAACCAGTTAAAGGTTCCCTCCAACCCTGTTTCGATAAAGGTACATTTTGTCCTGTTTTTCAGAAAGTATTATAAAATGTTCATCATATTCATTTGGTCAAAACCTTATTAATATGTATTTGTTAAACAGACAGAATTACCTGATGAGCAACAGCTATTAATAAATATGATCAGCAAAGGTCAGCGTGGACGCATGGATGACCAGTGCTGTTCCTTGAATCCAAGCAGGAGTGCTCCTTGCACACCTAAACACTCGGACAGAAAGCTTGCTGAAAATTCATTAAAATCAGGTGATAAATATAACAAGTTTGCTCATAAATCTCTGGATTTCAAAACATTTTAATGATTCCCACATGCATACTTCTTCAAATCAAGATTCAGGTGTCATTTTCATTTTGCCTATTTTCATGTTTCCTCTCTCCAAGGTTTGGACTCTGAAAAGTTCTTTAGCCTCTTGGCCAACAGCCAGGGAGAACGTCTTGATGACCAACGAGTGTCTCTTCCATCCTTACCAGGATTACAGAATAATAGTTCAAAATCTACTGCAGGAGGAGATTCAAGTTACTTGTGTTATATGGTCTCTAAAGTCCAGGTTAGTACGTCTCTTTTTCAAATAATAAGATTTATATTTTTAAAAGGATTTAATTTTGAAAGAATTTAGTACTCTATTACACAAAGTCATAATGTCCTACAATGGGACTTTATGTCTTAATTGTGAATGTCAACCCAATGCATTTTCAGGGTTCCAGAATGGATGATCAAAGGTGCTCACTACCTCAAATCGTCACGCGGGAGAGCCAGCATTCACCAAGAAAGGAAAAGTCTACATCTGATATAGGCCCTCCTCGTTCAGCCTCTTTCAGCCCCAGTTCAGAAATAGAACGACCTAAGATGAATGAAAAAGCACCCCAAAAACAGGTATAGCAAACACTTAGGATTTTTAATGTCAGGGACTGAATTGCATTGAGTTAAAATGTTTCAAATGATATTCTCTTGGCTTACAGGTCAGTAGATTTATATTTACTGACCTTTACACATGCCTTTTTTCCCTTCTAGGTCATGACTCCGGCTGTACAGGAAGATTTGTTAACTATTATGAGTAATTCCCAGCGTGGACGAATGGATAAACAGAGTTGTGCATTAAATTGTAGTCCCTTGTCCACACCCACACACAAGTCCACTCAGAGCACTTTAACCAAAGGTCAGAAAACAAACTTGCCTGCATTTTTATTTTTGCACTACACAATCTAATTAAGTTAATTTTGTTACATATTGTTGCTTCTTCACCTTCAAAGGTCCAGATAATGACAAGTTCTTCAGTTTGCTGGCCAACTCTCAGGGAAGACGGCTGGATGACCAGCGTGCATCTCTTCCTTTATTGCCAGTGATACAGAATGGAAGTACCTCACCAGCAGCTACTGTTGCAGAGAGAGATGCAAGCTACTTGTGTTACATGGTCTCCAAGGTCCAGGTTGGTCCGTATACATAGCATGGTGTAAAGACCACTGTGAAAAAGTATTAGAGTTTTTTTCCCTTTGTTCAACAGTCCTCATACATTTTTTTTTTAGAAAGAATTCAATATGTGTACATAAAAATAACATCCAACTGCTTTGATCCAACATGATAACTGTTAATCTTTCATCTAACAGGGCTCAAGGATGGATGAACAGAGATGTTCTGCACCCCAAATTTTCCAAAATATGAGTACCCCATATAATCAGCGTAAAAATCCTCAAATTTCACCCGTATATGATAAGCTTTCTCAGGGGACTGCGTCCTTACAACGTACCAAAAATGACCACCATCAGCAGGTGAGATCTCATTTTACACAATCCAATTTTTGTATACCTGCATTTTTTAAAAGAAAGACATGAAAACGACATCAGTCAAAATGACAGTAGGATAGGGAGACTCATCCTCCTCCAACTTTTGAGGACAAAAAAATCTTCTTATCTAAGTTGTTGGTGAGTTGTATCACTTATTGTTTCTCCTCTGTCTTTAGGAGGAGGTATCTCCAGCTGGGCAGCAACAGCTTTTTAAAATGATAAGTCATGCCCAAAGTGGACGAATGGATGAGCAACGTTGTTCTTTACCTTTACCTACCAGCAGAAGTACATCTGCCACACCGACACACAATGGAAGCGCTTTAACCAAAGTATCCACAGGTCAGGAAAACGCATGTTGTGCTTAAGTGTGTTTTTTTACTCTCTGGGATGCCACAGCATAAACTCGATTCTCCCTAACAGGTGCAGACGCTGACTCATTCTTCAACATGCTGTCCTCCAGTCAGGCACGACGGTTAGATGATCAGCGTCTTACACTTTCTGGCTTACCAGGGATAAGCGGTAAAACTGAAAGAGAAGAGGATTTTAAAGATAAAAAGACTGGAAGATCCGTAAGTTCCAGAGCCTTTCAGTTATTGGTGTTAAAAATATACTAGTTCTTTTTATGTCTCACCACCATAACGTGTATGGTTGAGTTGATTAATTAATCATATTTTCATCATCATCATTGATAAATACCTGTGATAAAAAACATTACACAGAACTACCTGAAATGAAATGTATAAGAAAACATCATTAATATACACCTTGCATCCACAACATTTGGCCAGTCAGGTGAGTGGTGGCGATTGCGGGGACTACCATGATTGCTAAGAGTGGAAGAAAGACCTTAGTGGGGCATTTAGAACTCTTTATTTATTGCAGGTCATATCATCAATGCAATATGGTAAAATGTGACCCCATAACATAATATCTTCAGTGTTCAGTACCAGCTACTTTTTTTTTATTCAAAGAAGAAAAGTGAATTTAAATGGAAATATTTGCTTAATAAATATACCCACAGTTGAAAATGATTGAATATATACCAGCTGATGTAGCAAAACTCTTGACAGCTCAACTGGCTTTTGTTTCTTTTCTTTATCTCTGTAAAGGCTTCTCCATCACACACCGCAGTGGCTAAAATGACACCAACGAAACCAAGGACAGACCGTTCCAGTCCTACTTCTCAACCACAATCGAGTGATGCCGAATCTGGCTCCGTAAGAGGCTTACCCAAATCCTCTTCATTTACCCCAGAGACAGAATATCTAAAGAATCTAAATTCACCAGCACAGGTACGCTTTCACCTCAAATACAGTGTATAACAGCAATTTGATTTGACGTGTGACTTTTGGTCCTAAATCTTGGTCATATAATGGATCAACATCTCATGTATTCTCCAATTCAGTTTTTTCTTAACAAAAATAAAATAAAATCTGTTTATAGGACTATAATAATTCAAATTATTATTTCCAAAGTTACCATACCATACCCTATTTAAGGGTGTCGGTTAAGGGGAAGATATGTTCTTTACTTGGAGTTGCATGTACGGTTTCTCTGCTAAGTTGGACATCTTTCTATTTGCTGCTTCATATTTTTTTCATTGCAGTCTTTAAACTTTTCTGCAGTTGGCCTCCAATAAAGGAAAGGCTTTGTCACTGTAGTACTTTGTTTTGAACAATGGAACTTTTTTTCTTCACAGATGACAGTGAGGGTCTCAATGAGCTTCACACCTCAGCTGGTAAGCTGTACTTATTGTTAGTTCACTGGCCAATGTTATTGTCTTAATAAATGATGTAACTTCATCAGAGTTTATTATTTTCTGTCAAAGGGGCATCGGAATACCAATCAAATGTGTGCATTCCCAGATGTCTTCCTCACTCTTGGAGCCCCTGGAGATAACCTTGTCATTCCTCTGAGCCCAGCACCTGGCAAACCCGTGTCTTTAAACTTAAACCTTGTCCCAAAAGAAGATGCTAGATCCAGGCAGTGCTCTCCAAGCCATGCAAGTCCCATAAAAGCCAGCACAACACCGTCATCTACCAACCCAGGAGCTATCAGTCTAGATGACGACTGCTTCTCTGTGATTGAGAAGGTTCACAAAGCCCAGCTGCTAAAGGGGACGGCTCAAGAAGGACAAAAGTGTAAAGGGGAGTATGGAAAGGGAAAGGGAGGTGGAAAGAAAGAGAAGAGAAATGGCAATAAAAAATAGCCAGTTATGCTACATTGCAAATTATCTCCAGAAAGAAATAATATAGATCAAAGTTGAGGTTTCACAAAAAGGCGCAAAATATGATTTATTGAATAATGAAATTGTATTTGTAATTCTTTCACGCGCCAACCCTATCTCTCTTAATCAATAGGAACCTAAAATTACTTTTCATAGTATTTTCAGGATTGGATTTGTTATTTGATGAGGCTCCCTATTCTTGTTTCCCAAGTAAATGTTCATTATAAACAGTATAGATTTAAATATCATTTATGTATTTATATGGTTATTTTTCTTTGAACTTGAGAACTTATTGTATGGTTCTTCTAATGGAAACAGTGTAATGTATAGGCTTTGAGATTTGATCCAAATGTAAAGTGCATTATAAATTAAATGTATTATTATTATTATTATTATTATTATTATTTTACAGATTATCCAAAGAGATTTTTTCTAGAGAGGTTGGAATTAAATCCAGTTCTATTGCAAACTCTGTTAACCGGAAGAGAAAATAAAGAGATTACATGGATGAAACCTGGTTGATTGTAACTGAAATGTTTGATTTGACAGCATTTGTAGCGTTAGGCAACAGTTAGGATTTCATTAAACAGGGTAACCAGTTTCCTATCTGTGAAGATGATAATAAATGCTTTAAATCTCACATCTTTGTCATAATGTTTTGCATACTTACAGCATTATCGTTAATTACAGTAGTGGTATAAGAGTATTGTTGGTGCACTTCCACTATATCTTGGCTAACTTGTTTATCATAACATGACAAGAATAAGAAGTAAAAAGTAAGAAATGAGCACTCTAGAAATGTTTAACATTTATTGGAGATTTACAGAAGACAGTTCTCAAGAGCTCTTATTTTATGAGCTCAATTAGTATTCCTCAGCTGGTTCTTGTATTTCACTCAGCAGAGTCACCCCCCTGGAAGAAAGAGTAAGAATTAATACTTGGACATTCTTATGTATTGTGTATTTTATATTCTTATTACTACATGGTCATTAATTAGAAATTACTTTTGTAGTTATTAAACTTATGTAGCTTAGATTGGAATGCTAAATTCACAGTATATTTGCAGTATAGGTATATGGTTGACATTCCACACTGTAAAAAAGAATGAGAAAAGTTACCTTTCCAGCATCACGGCTCTTGACTCTCAGCTTGTTGACCTGGGACTCGGCGATGTCAGCACGCTCCTGAGCTTCTTCCAGATCATGCTGAACCTTCCTGAATCTGGACATGTGAGTGTTGGCCTGCTCCTCCTGGAAAAGAGATTTGAATTATGAAGGTATAAGTACAAGATAGTTGATGACTGTTATTCTAAATGAGATGACTGGGGATGTGCAGTAAATATTGCTGACTTACAGCCTCCTCAGCCTGTCTCTTGTAAGCCTTGACTTTGAGCTGCAACTTGTCCACCAGATCCTGAAGTCTGGTCACATTCTTCTTGTCCTCCTCGGTCTACAAAGAAGAAAATAGACATTAAACAACACTCAAAGTGTTAAAGTAGAATCAGGCTGTGAAAAAATACTTTATAGTATAACTTAATATTATAATGTGTCTTATTTTAGATAGGGCTATTTAAGTTTTATCTGCATTTAAAGGGCCATGCACACTTTTGGGACATTTTCGAGCTTTCATAAGTGTGTGTGTTCTGCAGTGGAGTAACTTACCAAGCTGATGTTGGTTACTTAGTTTGAATTGAGTGAGTTTTATTATCAGCATATCATAGCACAATTTATATCTGACTAAGAATATATCTCATAATTGGAAGCACCCTTGTGGCTACACAGAGGCTTTTACTTGCAAATAGCTTTAGCTTCCAATAGCGGATGCCGCAAAAACTAAAAAGATGCCTCTAGAGAGAAGTTCATTAGAAATAGCAAATAGCAAATGGAGGAACCTGACCTGGTAGGTCAGCTCCTTCACCCTCCTCTCATATTTGCGGACTCCTTTAACAGCATCAGCTCCACGTCTCTGTTCAGTCTCAACTTCAGCTTCCAGCTCACGCACCTGAAATGTGATGATCAAGTTTAATGCAATGACCTGACTGTAGACGACAAACTGCAAAACCTGACGGGATGAATTGTAACTTATTCATTATTCGATTTATATACCCTGGACTCCAGCTTCTGGAGCTGCTTCTTGCCACCCTTCATGGCGAGGTTCTCAGCCTCATCCAGACGGTGCTGCAGGTCCTTGACTGTGACCTCCAG
>VRLP01007362.1:0-22256 GCA_009660295.1 Lophius piscatorius | reverse complement strand
GGATGAAGACCTAAAAGTCTCTGTCAGGAACCTTAAAGTGGGTCGTGGTTGGACCTTCCAGCAGGACAATGATCTGAAGATCACCTCAACATCAACCCAAGAATGGTTCAGAGGTCACAGAAAAAGGTTCTGTCATGACCATCCCAGTCACCTGACCTGAACCCCACAGAACATCTGTGGGATGTGCTGCAGAGGAGACTCAACCAGCTTGGACCTCAGAACCTGAAGGAGGTGGAGAGGTTCTGTATGGAGGAATGGTCTCAGATCTTCTCCATGTGTCCTCAGACCTCATCACAGACTACAGAAGGAGACTCAGGCTGTTATTGTGGAAGAAGGGGGCGGAGCTTAATATCAAACGCAGGGAGCGGATGATTGTGTGACACACATGATTTAGAGAAAAATATTTGTTTGATATTAAGAATGCAGATGTAGTAAATTTGTTTCTACATGCGTTCCAAAACCTGATGCACCTTTCAGAATCACGGATGTGAGGTGATCCGTGCAGTAGATCACTCCTATCGTCTGTCAGCCTGTCCTTCATCATGGCAAATAAAAAGGGGCTCAGCACTAATCCCTGGTGCAGTCCCACTTCCACCTTGATTTCGTCTGTCACTCCTACAGCACACCAAACCGTTGTTCACCTCTGTTGCTGAACACAACATTGCAGTTAATAAACAAAATGAAATTACACAGTTGTCACAGAATTTTGTCACAGAAAGTTTCCTTTTTTTCCCCCAAACATTTTCAACATTTCTTGGCCAGTTGGTTTTTAAAGCCGGGACTGAAGGGAGCAAAAGGTCACGCATGAACATTTTTGTGTGAAACGATATAAAACTTCTGTAAAAGCCTCAAATAATACCACAAATTTGTAACGATGTGCCCAAGGTGACGGATAAAGTCTCTTAGAGCCGCATAATTAAATGAGAAAAAGCTGCAGTGCTGCTGAAACTAATAACTGACCAGCCTTGAGCTGAGACGAAGCAGTTTCAGAACAACTCGCCAACCAAACACAAACACCGTAAATTCACCCAACCGGCTCCACTGCTAGGAGCATAAAAAAAAAACTCTGCCATAACCCAGACGAGTGGACGTGGCCCTCTGAGACATCACACGTCCGTGAATCCGCTCATGCTTGGATGTCCTCATTATTTCCGACTCCCATTTTTTTTCTCACTGGCCAGCTGGCTTATCAGCGAGGGACACCCCAAACCGGACCGCACCACTGCTAGCTATCAGTGTAATCGAAGGAGACAGGGTTGAGGAGTCGCTGGCTGACAGCTGTGAAAATGTGATGTGTCTCAGTGTTAAATAATAACTGGAGGTCTTTCGTGACTGATGGCTTCGTTTAATCACCCTTTAATGAGAAGAGGCCGATGAAAAACATACTCGACCATTACTTCCTCCATCTGTGGGTCCATCTAAGCCAATTTAAACGCAGCTACTGCAGAAACGGCCACAGAGAAGCCGCAATTCATTACTGGGATTAAACAGGAAAAGTCTCACATAGTCTCTTTGCTCCGTCTCTCACCGATTCCATGTGAGCCGCAAAGGGGGAATCACAAACCAGGGGGATGAAAATGAAGGACAATGCCGCTCACCTGTCTTTTTATAGAACATGATCTCGTCCTTAAACTCCTTGCGCTCCTCCAGGGCGCCGTCGATGCTGAGGATGATGCCTTCGCTGGTCTCCGGCCCGTACAGGAACTTACAGGCGCAGCTCTTCTGCATGACCTCGGCCCGCGAGAAGCCCGTGAGCTCGCAGAATCCATCGGAGCAGTAGACGATGGGGAAGCCCTTCGACACCTGAGCGTTGGCCAGGATGAAGTTGCTGTCTGTTGGAAGAAAGGGAAGAAGGGGAAAAGTTAGAGCGGGAAACGAGAGATGAAGTAATTAGATTGTATCGGAATAGTTTCCTTCCAATCAAACTATAATCTGAAACTATCTTCTAGACGTTGGGGGTCCCAGTTACCCTAACCATTAGCATTTATTATGAGTGATCGCCCACTTTTGTTGTTGTTGTCTGGAATATCTCTTAAAAAAGTTGTGAATAGAATTTGTTGAATTTTATGTTACGTATAAAAATACTTGATCACATTGTCACTTTATTTTTTTCAACTTTGGGCCATAATCATGAAAATATGATAATCAATATTTATACATATTCACGCGTGACCAACTCATTATACGCTCATTTATATCGCCGAAAAGCCCCCAATACCCTGCGTTGTACCATAAATCCCCCGATTGAACAGAACTTGAAGTCTGCTCTAGGATCAGATCCCATAATGACTCAGTAATGAAAATAAATACAGCTAACTAGTTTTTCGGACCTCAGGAATAAAACAAGAAATATGAGCTAAATTTAAACACAGTAGGACTCAAGTAGGAGTAAAAAAAAAAACATGTGTTTTTTATCGCCAACAAAACTTTCCCTAGTGAGTAAAATATACACATTTATGGTATATAAGCACAGACAAATGTTAGATCTCCCTTTGCAGATTCATATGCACCAAAGTTGGACTAAATCAACAGCAATGAACCTCTGTACAAAAAAAAAAAGTGTTTTTCATTAGAAAAAATTAAAAAAAATTTTTTAAAAGATCGCCTTAGTGAGTTAAATATGAAATAATAGAGTAAAATATGATGTTTACGAGATGTGCATATGGTTGACAAATTATGGCTCCTGAAATTTTGGTGGTAAAGCTCTCTCTAGGGGCGGAAATATGCAACTGACCTTTTCCAAAAACAATCCAGTTCCTCCTCTCACTAAAGTCTATGGGAGTATAAAATTTGAAAACGTTAAAACGGAGGATCTGCCAGATTTCTTCGGGGTTTATAAAATTGACTTTGAGTCTTTAGAACGGCTTCAACTTCTTGGCTCTCACCACCCACTCCTGAAACTTCAGACGACAAAGAGAAGAAGCTCATTCTAGTCGAGGACCGTTCCCCCAGCCGGGTTTCACAAAAGCAAACTCATTCGCCGCCAAGGATAACAAATAAAAGGAAAAGAATTTTCATACAGAGAGGCAAGGGCTGATGGAATCCATTCATGTAGATTTACACGACGATACGAAGGACATTCACATCAATAGTCTTCACATTTATTTGCAAAGCTGAAGAGCCTTGAAAGCCTCTCTTGAAACTAATTTTCTGTTGTCAAGGAGGCGACCCTGAATCCACAACGCTTTTAGTCGGAGTGGAGCGAACGTGTTGAGGAGCGAGGTCGGAGTGTGTGTGTTTTTTTTTTTTCACAGAACTGCATAAACAGTTGAAGTCCATTCAAACGGATGGTGGTATTTGAGTCTCGCAGCGGTTTATACCTGAGTCCATCTCATAGGGGTACACAAGCAATCGCCCCACGCAGCCAACGCATAGAGGCAACGCTGGGCTGTTCTGATGGACACTTCCTGTTTACGGTACACATAATACAAGACGGTGGACTGAGTGTGCGTTTGTGTGTAGGTGTGTGATGCCGTCTTTTGAAAAGCAGTTCCATCAAACTCAGCCCAAATTAGCATAATATCATTCCCAGTCAGGCATATTTAAAGGCACTAGGATGCATTAGCATATTATTCTCAATGCATTTCTAAACAGGAACATAATTAACCGGTAAATAAACGAGTCGCACACTCAAACGCACAAAACGAAGTGTGATTGTTTACAATCATTGCTTGAGAAACCGTCAGAAGCGACTTGTCTCAATTACGTTTCATTACAAAAATCCATTTTCTGCATCAATAACTCCCTTTTCCCAGCAACCCCAGCGTTTTAGTTCTGTTGTTCTGTCGTTCTGTTGTGCGTCAGGCTTTGCTGAAGGAAAGCGCAGATATGAAATGGGAATGAAGAAAACCCGTGTCCATGTCCCTCCAGAGGAACGAGCAGCTTGTTCCTTTTCATGAACCCATTCAGCCGTCGACAATTGCTGCAAAATTATGATTATTCCTATTTCTTCCAGGGATACAGGAGTTTGAAGTGGAGGGAACGGCTGGGGTTCATTAAGGTTTGGATATCATTCCTTTGCTGATATTAAGAGTTCAGATGTTCAGACGTGGGGAGATTACAAGTTTCCATATCTATGTATTGACACTCAGTTTGAACCGCTTTTGCTGCTGTCAACAACTCTAATGGAAAAAAATCGAATACCATTACTGATTACTATATAATCAATAAAGATTTTCAACTGGAATATTTTTTTTTTAATATAAAAATGTTATCTATACACGTCTATAAAGACGTCCTATTATTTAGTAACCAGTTTATCTACATTAAGCTTCAGTCTAACCTTGATATAAAATCCATCAATCCACAGGGAAAATTGAATAAGTGTTTTTGTTTCTTTTTTAAAAAGCTTTGACCTGACCTACTGTACAGTTTTATTTAATGTTTCAAAAAGGACATTTTATTAAATATCTGATAATGAATAATGAGTAATGGGATGAAACGGCGGCAGCAGGCAGACGAGGATGAGGGAAGAGGATCGGGAGAGAGTAACACGGCCAATCGTAACAGGAATCAAGTTTTAATGATTTTTTTAAAAATAACATACTCCCCCACGGGACGGACGACTGACATGCTCCGTATGTGATACCCGTTAATGAAAGAGAAAAACACAACATCAGAGTGGCGTCAGCTGTTACACGTCGACTGTAGAACCCAGATGGTCGGAGCAGGTCTCCACTTTGGGACCGGCTGTCAGACACGGATCTCCTCAGGCGCGGGACAAACAAGATGTGACTGACAGGACCGCTGGTGTCTCTGGGAGCCGGAGCGAAGGCCTGCAGCCTGTGTGGTGGCGTCTCCCAGAGCAGCAATGGATGTTGCTGACAGGAAACAGTGAGAAACACACTATGCGGTGTTTGATTGTGGATTTGAAGGAAAGGCTGTACGCTGTCGGAGTGCAGAGTGAGGAGGGGTAGATTGGACCACCTATAGAACCACTGGCACCCTTTAAAAAAAACAAATGTGTCTTCAACTCAAAACATGAAACAAAGATTTTTCTCCGAATCGTGTGTGCCACAATTATTGGTGCCCCTAAGAATGATGCAATGAGGAGCAAAGAAAAGTTATGGAGGTAGCAGAGA
Source organism: Lophius piscatorius (assembly GCA_009660295.1). NCBI lineage: Eukaryota > Metazoa > Chordata > Actinopteri > Lophiiformes > Lophiidae > Lophius > Lophius piscatorius. Next base: position 17,175 of record VRLP01007362.1, on the reverse strand, counting down.
TTGGAGACAAGAAAATCTCTCAGCTGTTCAAAATGACAGTTTCAACGTTCTCCAAAAACTAGGACTCTCCAGGTTTTCTGTGTCAACAACACACATTTTATTGATTCTCTGTTCACAACACACACATTGAATGTTTTTGAACATCTATAGGCTGCTATCATCACATTCTCATTATGAGTCCTGACTTCTTTTGTCCGTACAATATTAGTATGCGGCACAGAGAGCTACAGTTCTAGACCAGCTCACATTCTGTGCGGAGTTTGAATGTTGTCTTTGAATGTTGGTGAAGCCCTGGGTGTACCCCACCTCTCGCTCAATGTCAGCTGGGATAGGCTCCAGCCCCCGTGACCCTGAACAGGATAAGCGATTCTAGACAATGAATGAATGAATATGATAACAAATCATCTCCTATAGTTTAACCAAGACACCTGCTTCAAATACATATATAATACAATGCATAACTTTTGTATATTTTACAGTACAGCTCTTGCATAAATTGCAGAGGATTGTTTGACATGGTACTAATTAACAGCAGTGGATTCTAACAGCTTTTCCTGCTGCTGTTTGTGCGCTGAGACGCCTCCGACGTTGGAAAAAGCTTCTTTAGGTTTGAAAGTTTGGCCAGGTTTGTGATTTGTTTTGATAAACTTGTTTCTTAGTTTGATAGTGTCTGCAAAATTAAGAGCATGATGTTGGTCCTGTCCTACTTTCTCCATCGCTGAAGCGCCAGTATTTCAGCCCTGCCAACCCCTCCTTCTTCTATTCTGGTATTTATTCTCTTTCTTTCCGTTCCTACCTAACTACATATTCCCATTTTCTATCCATCACTCCCACTGCTCTTCCTCCTCTACCTCCCTCCATTGACCTTCACTCACGTCTGCCCTTACAGCTGCTCCTCTTACAGATTTGGACCTGTCCACCTAATTACTCTTCATCCTCTCTCTAACCTGGGAATCCCTCTTTCCCCCCAATTTATTTATTCACTTCACCCGTTGCACATGTTCACCCTCGTCCACGTCACCTCTACGGAAGCACCGTCTCACTACCGTCACTGTCTTTCTTCTGAAGGATCTCTCCTTCTGAGTCCTTTTCCGATTCCACTCACTGTTTTGCAAATTTCCTCTTTCGTGTCATGTTTTAAACTCATATTGATGGATTCTCTCTCTCTCTGTCTGTCTGTCTGTCTCTCTCTCTCTCTCTCTCTATCCAATCAGAGTTTCTTTTGGCTAATTGCTCCGGTCTAAAAGCCCATAGATCATCTCCCCTTATTGCTCACGATACTCCTTGACAGCTGCTGGAGAAACGCCACGGGGGACCAGGAGAACAGGAGGAGGCATGGAAAAAACACAAAGAGAGAGAGAGAGAGGGATGCTGGAGGAGGAAAGAGGTCAGAGAGAGAAGAAGGACAACATGAGGGATGAGGAGGAAGATGGTAGCAGAGCCTTCTTATGCAATGAAATTCAACTGAATGAGTTGTTAAGAACGCGTACAAATATACTTTCAAATACAATTGTACCGTCAATACGCCGTTAAATCAGGCATTTTATTCTCTAGTGTGTGGCCAACATTAAGGATATAACTCAAAAAATGTTTCATGGATCTTTTTCAAATCTAATACCTTCAGAGATCTCGGTGTGAGGAAGAATTGGAGTGATTTTGAGAGAGGGCGATTGCATATTACCGCCACTAAGAGGAGCTTTATCTCCAAAAGTTTCCGGGCCATCATTTCTCAACTGCTGGTCTGTTTCAAGGTTGGAGGGGTCTTAATTATCCCTTGGGGAGCAATTTGGTTCACAGCCAGCACAAATAAAACAACAAACAACACCAAAAGTCCAAAAGGGATCACAACTACATAGCATCATTTAAAAGACTGACAGCAGCAGGAATAAATGACTATTCAACCAGTTTGTTCTGCATGGTGGCAGTTGTACAGGATTTATTCAACGACACGACCTTCTGCAGGTCTTGGAGGTCATTTAAGGACGTACGTCCTTAAATAACAAAAACGTTTTGTACACCTTCACGATACCCTGCAGGCTTTTTTTTATGTTTAACAGAAAGTCACCCATGCCAGCAAATTAAAGAAAAGGGAAGAACAAATTCAATAAAACCGAAATAAAACATTTCAGCAAAGGGGTGTCGACATTAAAACTCACTGCTTAAAAATAAAAGTGCACAAGCTTATGTTCTTTTGGGGCACACAGCATCAACATGGGGCTCAGATCGCACTTTACTGTTGTTTACAGTGGCGAGGTATTTGTACTGCTGCAGCAGTTCAACAGCCTGATTGTCCATCACAACAGGAGAGATGACGGTGGGATTGTTTTCTAAAATTAGTGCACTCTCTCTTTCTCTCTCTCTCTCTCTCGCTCTCTCTCTATTCATTCAGTTTCTTTTGGCTAATTCATTAATATAATTCTGTTTTTGCCACATTCATTTTTCAAAAGGTTGATTCACGCTAGAGATTACAGTTTTCTAAAAAAGTAAAGTGTCATTTTGGGGGGATTGCTTGTGCAACGCAGTGGATTGGGGACTTTTGGGGGATACACCCTTGCTGTCAGGTCGACAGCGTAGGCCTTGATCCTTGAAATAACGCAGTTGAATGAAAATCAATTAATGTACATCCATGGATTGTCCTCAAAGTTTGTACAAATTTTCCAGGTTTATTTATTAGTACCTAAAAGGTAAATGTGTTGTGCAGACGGGAGCTTCAGCATTCCAAAAGAGGAAACACAAAACAATAGAGTTGCTAATGTATCACGTTAGTGATCATGGAAGATAATCAAAGGGAGGCGTCTCAACGGACTCCTTTCAGTGTGGAGGAGCAGGGGCTCTGCTCAAACGTCCCTCCAGATATCTGAGCTCATTTCAGCCACTTAGATCCACGATCACATTCATACGAGGTCTACCCAGAGCTCCTGACCACAGGTGAGGGCTCTGCTCTCTCTACACCACGCAGAGCGATATAAGACCATCATTTTTGTTGATGCTGCACCAACCTTTCTCTACATCACACTGTTAATGTTCCCACCTCCCATGAACGAGACTACGCCATTAACCAGCTGACGTCCCACTTGTAGGGAGCATACCTGCGCAGCAGTCACGTCAGACTGCAAACCCCTCAAGAGTATCTTTCTTATAGTCGCCTAAACGTAACACGGAACGCAGCGGCTAATACGGAGACTCGAAAACGCACGTCAAACTCATGGCCCGCGAGGCAAATCCGGCCCGCAGAACATTTAGAACCGGCCCGCAAGACGATATCTAATATCTGTAATTACTGGCCCAGTGGTATGCAGCACAAACACCACTGATCCTACAAGTCCCAGAACGCACTGCAAAAATCCAAAATGTTTGATAGTCACAAAAAAAAAATCACAAAGTGCAACACAATGATACAAAAAGGACCGGAGATTCAGGCCGAGAAGAATAACCTCAAACATAAAGTGCATTCCAAAACAGAAGAAAAGACTAGACTACCGGTAATCCAAACTAAATCAACACAAAAAAAAAAAAAATACTACAGCACTCTAGACATGAGAGGAAATACAAAAGGCTGTACGAGGTTCTGAGTGTGCACTGCTCCTCCATCTCCTCCTCTTTTACCTGAGAGCACTCAGGTGCTGCAGCAGGCAGAGGAGGAGGAGGAGGAAGAGGAGGAGGAGGAGGGAAAATAGAGGGAGACTGAGAGTGAGCGATAGCAACAATACTGAAGTTCACGGACTGATGAAGCATCAAAAACCCAAAACAAATATTCTGCTCGCCTCGACTGCACCTTGAGATCCGGTCCATGAATGTCACAAACAGGATCAGACAAAAGAGGCAACCTTGGAGACCGAGAGCAGCTCTGGTTTTTGCAGAGTAGTCTGACACAGCTGTCACTTTGCTGGGATATTCAGAAGAAACTGTGAGGGTGAATAAGTAGCCGTTTGATGAAGTCAGGACTTTTGTGCTCCGCTCACATGAACAAACCAGGGCCACTCAAGTTACATCCCCCCTAATGTCTAAAGGTGAATTCAAGGAATGCAATTTTTTATTTTTTTTTGGAATGATTTAAAATCATAATACGCAGCATACTCACGTAGATACAGTCTCGTTAGCTTTAGCCGCGCTGCCCACGTTAGCTTCTTCAAACTTGCTATGATCCTGGAGGTGATTCGATTTGAAATGTCTGAGTAAGTTTTCGGGGTTTTTCCGCCGCAGCTACGTTCAACCTTACGATTTAAAACCATGATTGACAGCATATACCGGTTCGTGGCTGTCTCTGAGCTCTCGCTAGTTTTAGCCACTCTGCTAACGTTAGCTTCTTAAAACTTGATTTGTTCCTCAGGGTGATTAAACTTAACTCCCACAGCTTCTGCCTCACGTGAGGCTGGTCGGCCGATTGCCGATCACATCAAACCAGGCCTCCCAGCCTCTAGTGATGTGGCTCAAATCTCTCATCTGAGGTTCTAGATCATTTCCAAAACCCATCTGAGGTCATGTGACGTGAACACGAGAACAGTCACATGAAAGTTCTGGTGGCTGTTTTGCATATCTGCTCCGACTGAATGCAGTTCAGTGATTGTGTCATGTTCACAATCAGCTGGTGAAGAGCCGACGGTGGACCGAGTGGGAGCTCAGAGGAGGGAGCGGCGGTAGGAGCTGCTCAGGGATCGGAGCCGTGGAGAGAGATCTCAACTATCAAAGGTGTTTTGTGTTGTGTTGATTGCCCTCTCTCTCTTCTGTACAGTAGCGGTCTGGACCTGAGAGCTGACTGATTAGAGAGTATGGAGGAATAGATCAGCTTAAAAGCTTCTTTCTATCTAACGATTGTGCTGACTTTAAATAAAAGCTCCTGGAGAGTCACGGACAGAAACGTGGATATCAGACTAAATGTCGTGAATACTTTTCTCTCTCTAGCATGCTCACTTTGGAATATCATAATAACCCAGTGCTGGGTCTGAAAAGGACCGACCACGCCATTGGGTTTGCTTTGGGATAATGGTTTGACCGAGCATGCTGGGTTATTTTTTCTACCAATAATTTGCTGGGAAATTTTGTTGAGTAAAATAAGATAGGTCTGTTTTTGCAAAATTCCGGTCACTGCATAAAAATGGCGGAATTTAACTCATAAGAACCCCTCGTCGTGTTTTTTCTCCTCGTACATTTGAAAATAAATGTGCTTCATTGTCTTTTATGTTACTTAGGAGTTCAGATTTTCCTTTTTTAAAAATAAAATTAGACTATTATTTGTGATTCTTCAACATACACTACTCGAAAAAATAAAGGGAACAAATAATCATCACAGTGTAACTCCAAGTCAATCACATTTCCGGGATATCAACCTGTTCAGAAAGCTAGCAATAATGATTGTGAATCAATTTCACCTGCTGTTGTGTAAATAGGACAGACAACAGGTGGAACGGAAAGGTAATTAGCCAGACAACCCTTATTAAGGAATGGTTTTGCAGTTGTGGGCCACAGACCATTTCTCTCTCCTCATGCTTTTTGGCTGATTCTTTACTAGTTTCGCATTTTCCTCTTCCCTCGCCACTAGTGGTAGCATGAGGCGTATCTGCAGCCCACAGGAGTTCTCAGGTAGTGCAGCTCCTCCAGGACGGCACATCCATACAAGCCGTTGCCAGAAGGTTCGCTGTGTCTCCCAGCAAAGTATCAAGAGCGTGGAGGAGATACCAGGAGACAGACCAGTACACCAGGAAAAGCGAAGGGGGCCGTAGGAGGGCAAAAACTCAGCTGCAGGACCGCTATCTGCTCGTTTGTGCAGAGGAGAAACAGGAGGAGCCGCCAGAGCCCCACAAAATGACCTCCAGCAGGTCACCCTTGTGCATGTTTCTGGCCAAACTGTCAGAAACAGACTCAATGAGGCCCGACGTCCACAAGTGGGGCCTGTGCTCACAGCATGGCACCGTGCAACGCGGCATTTGACCATTGGCGCCCTGTTCTCTTCACAAATGACAGCAGGTTCACATTGAGTCTAGAGACGCTGGGAGAATGTTCTGCTGCCTGCAACCTCCTCCAGCGGGACTGGTTTGGCGGTAGATCAGTATTGATCTGGGGAGACATATCCTTGGAGGGCCACATAGACCCCCACCTGTTAGCCAGGGGTACCCTGACTAGTGTTAGATACCGAGATGAGATCCTCAGACCCATTGTCAGACCGTATGCTGGTGCAGGGTGCCCTGGGTTCCTTCTGGTGCATGACAACGCCCGGCCTCGTGTGGCTGGAGTGTCACAGGTTCCTGCATGACGAAGATATCGATGCTATTGACCGGCCTGCCCGTTCCCCAGACACGAATCCAATCGGAAAACCTCTGGGACATCACGTATCGTTGCATCCACCGCCGCCCCGTTTCACCCCAGACTGTCCAGGAGCTGACTGGATCCGGGTGTGGGGGCAGATCCCCCAGGAGACCATCCGTGGTCTCATCAGGACTATGCCCAGACGTTGTACGGAGTGCATACAGACACGTGGAGGACAGACACTCTAATGAGACAATGAGTTGTCTTGAGGAAATTCACAAAAGTTGCATCAGCCTAGGATCTCATTTTTCCACTTTGATTTTGAGTATGATTCCGAATTCAGTCCAATGGGTTCGTGATTTTGGTTTCCATTGATCGTTCTTACGTTATTTTGTTCTCAGCATATTAATAATAATAATACATTTAATTTATAATGCACTTTACATTTGGATCAAATCTCAAAGTGCTACAAAGTAAAAGCAGATAAAAGCATCAATAAAAAATAAAATAATAACTATAAAAAAAACCTGACCAAAAAGCAGCAATGTTAATTAAAGTTATAGGTTCTGCTAAAAAGGAAAGTTTTAAGTCCTTTTTTTAAATGTGTCAGTCGTCTGTGGAGCCCTCAGATGGTCAGGGAGGGCATTCCACAGACAAGGGGCAGCAGAACAAAAGGCCCGATCACCCAATGCACAATGATTAATCTTACTGATATTTCTTTCATACTTTTACTTAAATACAGATTTAAATTCATGTCTTCTACTAGTAGTGGAGTATTCTCATACTGTGATTTTAATAATTTCACTCCATGTTGAACTATGTTGCTTGGATCTGTCAGTGTGAGCGAGTTAGCCTGCTGATATTAACACTTCATCACAGAGGAAGAGGAGGAGGAAGAGGCACCATGTCCACACCTTCCGTTGCCTCAGATTTGTGGATTTAAACACACAAAATACTCGCATTCACCGGCTCCTAGAACATCGCCACGAAACCGCCTGGAGTAACCCGGGAGCTATTTATGGATTGACAGTTGGTGATGATGGGTGAGGAAAGAAATGGAGATAGAGAAAAGGGAGAGAGGGAGAGACGGACGCAGAAACCAGCAGAGGCAAAGACGGATGGTGGAGCAGGTGAGAAAGTGAAATATGGGGGTGATGTGAAAAGGTGAGGCGAAGAGAGAGGGCGGGTTGAGAAATGTTCCGAGGCAGACAAACGAGGGCGGGAGACGGACAGAAGGTGAAAAAATAATGTGAAAAGCTGAATGTTAGTGAGATGGAACCGCGATGAAAGATGGAGATGGAGTGAGGTGAAAGTAGTTTGGGGAGTAGATGGATGGCTGGAAACCGAAACACACGGCAGTAAACAAGGTTACAAGTGTGCAATTTGCTTTTGCAAGACGGAATGAATCCGGTCAACACGAGGGATTATGAGATTAACGTCACAAACTCAAGTTCCTGCGCCGTATCAACAAATCCTAGGTTGTTTATAATTTGTATTTGGTGTTGAAAGCATGCACACACATGGAGGACACACATGCACAGCCTCAAACAGCCACTCAAACGCTGGATTTCCTCTCCAGTAGGGCTGGGCGAGAGAAAACAAAAAAGATTTCGATCTCGATTTAGACGTATGCACGATGCAATTTCTGAAGTACGGCTATTCTGCAACATTTTACTTCATATAGTTTGATGCTGCAAAACTCGCTAACTTAGACGCCGCTTATGTTACAATTAGCGAGGTCTGGGCATTTAAGACCTTGGACCGGTACTTTGTATCGCTGCCGTAGGGGATTATGGGCTTTTCTAATAGCTAAGAGTAGCTTTACCGTCCCTAAGCTAAGTGCTAAGCTAAATGCTTACGTAGAGATAGCATCATGTAGTACAAGCAGGAAACATTGTTAATCTCTTATCACTCCTTAACTCCTTCTTCGTGTCATCTTTTTCTTTTTACACCTTTTTTCTCCGTTGTTTCAGGGCGGCTACTAATCGCATTCACTCGCAACAACTTGGTGGACGTGCCGATAGAGTGTAGATACCTGGCCGGTCTCCGGATACCGAAGGACTCTCCGGACACCGAAGGACTCCCAATACAGACTTGGGCCAGGCTCGATCAATAGTCTCTCGGACCGGGTTTCGGACGTAACCATGGTAACAGCAGCTGTGTTACAGAGTAAAAACTCTGAGCTTCAGCTACTGTTTACTGAATCGGATAGAGTCGGGTTCAGACATGAAAGCAGAGGGTCTGCTGGGATCGGGCCAGGCTCAGTCAGGCTTGGACAAAAAGATCCTACCCAGGCCGCACTCTAGTGCGCGGTAGAGCTGTGGGGGTTAACCCTTGAGTTCCCGCACACATCTATCAGGCATACAAACAGACATGGTCCATTATTATCTTTCATGTCCTAACAAAGTGCAGTATCATGTAAACTGAGATGAGGTGAGATTGTGGAGATAATCTTAATCTCACTTCCACGCAAAGAAAAATTGTCGATTCTCATTTTAGCCCGTCTCACCCTACGCACAGCCTCACACAGCCACTCAAACACTGGCTTTCCTCTCCAGCCTTCACAGGAGAAAGAAAATGTTCGACAAACCCACGTTCTTAATTACTTGTGTGGCTCTTTATCATTTGGTTCCCCCGGGCGCTCAGCAGCTGAAACATTACAACGGTCATTACATTACTCTCATTTCTAAACCCGGCCCCACTGCTTTTGTCCCATCACTCCAGGTCAGTGGCCTCTTTTACACGCCGTGTTTAATGTGGCACTGATGTGCCTTTTTTGTGAATGGCAAATGGACTGGACTTATTTAGCGCTTTTCAGGACTGCTAAGCCACTCAGAGCAACTTACAACACAAGTCACCATCCACCCATTCAGGAGGCTGCCACGCAAGGCAGGCTGCCACGCAAGGCAGGGCTCACTATCTTACTCATGACTATCTTGGAGAGTAAGAGGACGCCTGAGGAATAGAGGAAAAGTGTACTGGTGCTGTTTGTCAAGTACAAGGCTGACGTTCAGAGATGCAGTCGTTACAAAGGTATAACGCTGAAGAAGCCACACGATGAAAATCTGGGAAAGTGTCGTGGAAGCTCGGTTAAGAAAAGAGGTGACAGTCTGTTAGCAGTAGGATGGTTTCATGCCTAGAAACAGCTCTACAGATGAGATTTTTGCTTTGAGAGTGCTGATGGAGAAGTTCGGAAGGAGCTACGTCGTGACAGACGTCTTGGAGACAAAGTCAGAGAGGACAGATTGTGATGGTTCGGACCCGTGAAGAGGAAGGGTAGTGGATCTACTGGTAGAAGGATGCTGGAGATGGAGCTGCCGGCAGGAGAAAAAAAGGGGAAGACCAAAGAGGAGGATTCTGGATGTGGTATGGGAGGACATGCAGTTGGTTGGTGTGACAGAGGACAGATGATCAACTGTGGGTACCCCTTAAAGGAACAGCCCAAAGAAGAACAAGATCTTGCTCAGGGACACTTCAGCATGAAGTCTGCAGAGGCTGGACATCGGACCTCAAACGTACCGATAAAGCACAACAATTTTGTTTTGTATAAACATTATAAAGACACGATGTCTCGTCGTTGTTTCTCGTCTGAGTCTGCAGCAGAGAAGGAGTAACGCTGAATGACGTCAGCATAAATGGAGCAAGCAGAGGATGTTGTAGGACAGGACGGAGATGTGGGACCCATAATATAGGGACTTAATAGAAGAAAAGAAGCTAATAGCCTTTAGTAACAAAACCCATAGAAAAGGAATAACTGCAAATGACCAGCCGCTTTTAAACGCCGGAGTAGAGGTCGAGACCCCCTAACCCGTGGACCACCACCAGTCCCTGAGCGACTTCCACCATTCCAGTATTAAAGCCATTACCCCAAAGCACATGTATTGTATTTTAAGGAAATACTGATGTAAATAAAGTCAAATTAATTTAATGCTAGAAAAAAATAATAATAATTCAATTTATGCTAAACCTAACAACTAGTTGTTAACAACACTCAGTCTTTTTTGGCTCTTCTTTATTGTGAATTTAAAAATTAAGTGGCTAAATAAAATAAAATTGAAAATTAATATCAAAATTTGAAAAAATGTCTTCCGGGTTTTTCCATACTGTTCGTTTACTGCTAGCAAAGTTCCCTTCAGCAACACAACAGTGTAAAAACCCCAGGTAACAATTTCACAATTAAATACAGCCGTATGCATCATTTAAATAATTTCGTGAATGTAATAAAACTACATACTGTCTTTTAACAAACTGTCAAACAGTTTTCACCGTGAGTTCACAACTGTGACGTCACTAACTACGTTATTTCACGCAGTGAACATCTATAAAAATGTGTCACGTCCACGAGTAAAATATCATAAAGGTGTACTCTGACATTTCTTCAACATTATACCTTTACATTGATGACAGAAATCACATTGTAACGCATATTTACCTCGGTATGAGCGGCTAGCATCCCGCAGTCAAGCAGCGCATTTCCTCTGGACGCTACGAGGCTGTACCCAGAATCCTTAGCGCCCGCATAGGTACCAAAAACAAAAACGCCCCTCTAGTGGACCGATTTATTATTACACCATATTCTCCATCCCGCGAATATTCTACCAGAATGTTCAAATATTGGGAGATGGAATCCTGACTTTATTATGAGAATTCTGAATTTATTCTCATAATTATGACTTTATTCTCAGAATTATGACTTCATTCAAAGAATCGTGATTTTCTTCTCAGAATTCTGACTTTCTTATGAGAATCCTGACTTTTAAATCAGATATATAACTTTATTCTCAGAATTCTGACTTTATTATCAGAATTATGAGTTTATTGTCAGAATTATGAGTTTATTGTCAGAAGCCTGACTTAATTTTTAGAATTATGACTTTATTATGAGAATCCTGACTTTATTCCCAGAATCCTGACTTAAATTCAGTTATCTGACTTAATTCTCATAATTCTGACTTTATTATGAGAATTCTGACTTTATTCTCGTAATTCTGACTTTATTCTCAGAATTATAATTTTATTCACAGAATCGTGACTTTATTCTCAGAATTCTGACTTTATTATGAGAATCCCGACTATAAACTCGTAAATCTGACTCTATTTTCAGAATTTATTATTTTAGCCAAAAAAGGATTAGAATCCTGACTTTTAAATCAGATCTATAACTTTATTCTCAGAATTCTGACTTTATTATCAGAATTATGAGTTTATTCTCAGAAGTCTGACTTAATTCTTAGAATTATGACTTTATTATGAGAATCCTGATCTATTCCCAGAATCCTGACTTTAAACTCAGATATCTGACTTTATTCACAGAATCGTGACTTTATTCTCAGAAATTCTGACATTTTACTCAGAATTATAGCGTTTGACCCTGAAAACGCTGAAAACATTTTTAATTTATATTGTGCATCACTTTAATTGCATGTGACAATAAAGCTTCTTGTTCTTCTTCTTCTGGTTCTTCTTCTTCTTCTTCTTCTTGTTATTCTTGTTTTGTTGTTCTTCTTGTTTGCGGACCGTAGAGAAGGGTCTCCCTAAAATCATCTCTGTATGTATAATGAGCTCACTTTTGATCCCCCTCCAACGACCTTGTCCTGTTACGCAACCTTTTTCCTCCTTATCCGTCTCTCTTTCTTAAAAAAACAAAAAACAAATAAATCTTGATAATAAGAAGCTCTGATAAGAAGTTTCAGACATTTGGTGTAACGGCCATCGTCGCCTCCTCCTTCAAGTTCACAGCTGAGAGACTTTACAGCGAGGACGGAGTTTACCTGCCGAGTCCAGACTGATGAAGTTGGATGTGTCTTCTTCACTCAATACTTTTGCTAAAGCTAGTGGCTACTGCTACTTATTCAGAACCACCGATTTACATTTTTCCACACATCCCATTGCCTCAGGCTTGTCTCCCGTGACAGGGAGTGTCCTTGTTGCAGGAAACAGCTGATCTGATTAATACAAGTTCAACCATGTTGTCTTTGAGAGGAAACAGCAGCAGCAGGGATCTGTGTACTACCTGACCAGAAACAAATGCTCCAAAGTTCTAAACGACCCGATGAAATATTCAGCTTAAACGACAGCTATTTGTTTGTTGGTTGTTTGTTTGTTGTTTCTACTCAAACAGGTGAAGCTAAGACATTTAAAACCGAGGTTGAAACGTGCTTCAGTTACTTTTTAATCGCAGGATTTCCTAGGGGTGCCGATAATTGTTGGAACACATGTTTTAGAGAATGGAATGAATTTTTTTGTAAATGATGTTACTTATGTTGAGTTAGAGGTTGTGTTATTTCTGAAAAAAATGTATTATATTAACAGTAAAGACATTCTCTGCGTCTTATTTACTCATTTTTTACACTAATTCCAGAGTGTTCTGTATTATTCCCATCACTAGGAGTAGGTATCCAGGAATTAGCCGGTACCAATTCATCGATCACGATTTGAGTAAAATTGTCATCATCAACCTTTAACGGTTAAAGTTTAGAATTAAATTCTAGAAGCCTGCTTCCAAAAAGATTCTCCACCTAAGTTTTCACTGTATATAAGTTGAAGTCATAGTTTTATATGAATATAATAACTCTGTAAAGTAACTGAAATAGACATCTGAGGAGACTTAAAGCCTCTCCGTACGTAGACTCCGTGTCACAGAAGCCGTACGACTTAATGAAAAAAGAGGCAGTGTTTATTCTACACAGTCCACCGGGATCCATCCTTTTTCTTCACTTCTACAGTAAAACAAAACAGTCTGGCTATTAAGTGGGCTTTGGAGAAAATGGGAACAGTGGTGCCAATCCACCGGCGGTAAGTGAGCGCTCCTCTGAAGCCTGCAGCTCTACAGTCAATGATGATCGATTACTCCTCACAGCCTCATAACTGCACTCATTACTTCTCTCTCCAGCCGCGGCAACATCACAGCCGCCTTTCCACGTCTTATAACGAGGGTCTATTCCTGTCTTTTTGGGGGGGAAATTACAGTTGCTGATATAATGTGATGTATTTTTTTATGGAATCCTGGTTAATCTAACAGATAATTAAGAGGACGGACGCGCCTTCCCAGTATAATGTTGTGCTTCGACCCGAACTATATCACGAGAGATGAGAGCACAAACACAATTCCCACTGCAAGTTGACTAAACTCAGTTAAATCAACTTATTTTGGCGTTTTCATGCCCACGTGCGCGCTAACATTTCCGTCTGGTGGACCTTCGTCAGAGCAGAAAGTCGACTGGAGATCAGACGGTTCACAGGGTGGTACCGTCTGGGGTCACAAAAGAGTTCTGGGAGCCTGGTTGGCTTTGAGGTTTGATTGGAAGGTACCATGGCTTTGGATCTGCTGGTGAGAGCATGTAGTCTGTAGTCTTTGGTCTTGCCAGTTGTAGGATTTTTATACCTTCCAGTTAACACCAGATGTCTTCCAACAAATAATCTCTGCTTTAGTAAACCTGATTAAAAATAAGTTCATAGGTACGTGGTCTGTGGTCTTTCATGCCCAGTAGTTTGCTCCTGGTGTCAACCTGTGGGTCATGTGCTTTGTAAGATCCCAATAACCCGTGCTGGAGTACTGGACCAGTTCTTCTTTTAAAGGGTCTTAGTTCCAAAGGAGCTTTCTAGAGTGGAATAATCCTCAGGGTTGTTTACACTGGAAGCCAAGCAGCGCCCCGTTAACGGCGGCCTTCCTCTGAATGTTCCCTGCAAATGGTGTGTTGCTTGGAAAATCATTTAGTGCTCAGGAAAAGAATCGGTCCCTTTTATCCGTTCGGAACGTTAGCCGACTCGGATAACCCGGAAGAACAACAATTAAAAAGAGTTACGACATACATTGTTATATTACATACATTGTTTTTACTACCACCCAGGTGTAAAATGGAAGAAATAGTGAAACTTAAACTTTAAATACATTCTAGAAATTTGCTGCGGATAATTTGGCCAAAGCAAAAAATCTATAACAGAATCATTATTCTGGCTAACAAATATTAAAAGTATACCAACAAAAAAAATCTGAAGCTTAATAATAATCAAAATGATTTTGGACAGAAAGACCCGATCAGCTATAACATGGAGACATAACCTTCACAGTTATTAAGAAAAGAGCAGAATCGTCCGGTTTAACAGTAATCCACAGCCTTCGGGCGAGATAGGATCTCTTTGTATCTTCTAGATATTCACTTTGTGAAAGCATGAAAAAGCTGGATTCTCCTGGACAAAGACGTCCACTCAGTGTCTCCTAGATTCCAAGCTCATGTTCCTTTCCATAACAATCCATTTTATAACCTCCACAAGACCTTCCTCACTCTGTCGCAATCAAAACTCATAGATTCCACATGTTTACCATGTAAGGACATATATTTGACAATTTCACGTCAAACAAGTATCATTTAAAGGTGTGGTTTTGGACAGATCAGACCATAGACCGTCAAGTTAGGGCAATTATTGTGTTTTATAATGAGACACCAATATCCAACGCCCTCTTCTGTCCAGAATATTTCTGTTTCATCATTTGAAATACTGATAGAGACCAAAGTTGAAGTTCATCGGATTAAAACTCTAGGTAGAGAAACTCGCAAACTTCCGACTTCCTGTTATGTTTACGTCATAGTGCCAAGAGACTTTTTCGTAGATCCAGCCCTGATAAACATGTGTGCCAAATATCATACCTCCAGGTGAAATGGGGTCTTGGGGCTCGTTGCACCACTGCCTTTTGTCTGGTCTCATTAAATACAACGTTTCCCAGCAGGAACTTTTTGGACATGGTAAAACTCCCAGAAAGGTGATTAAAGGCGAGGAAAACTAATGACAAAGAAGAACTCCCTCTAGAATAAGAGGGTCTTCGCGCTCTTAGCGCTCAGGCCTTCGAAAAAATCCTGCACCCCAACCAGATCTCTCCACGTGTGTTACACAGTTATGTTATACAAAGATTATATATGTGTTTAAATTTAGCTTTAGCTCCATCTTAACAACCACAACAGAACTCTGTGTTTTGGGTCGGTCTTTTCTACAGCCTGGGAGCTTTAGATCGTTCACCTGACGGAAAGCAGATGCGGGACTCCGAAGCCACTGTTTTCAATATCTTAATTAGATGAGCTGCATTTACATAAAGTTAGTTGGAGTAGAGAAAACTTCTCTTCTTCCAGCCTTAAGCTCTGAGACAACCGATCCAAGCTACACAAGTTCAGTGACGCAAAGGTGCTGAAAATACTGCTCTCGCTCTCTCTCTCCCTCGCTCTCTCTCGCTCTCTCTCTCTCGCTCTCTCTCTCTCTCTCTCTCTCTCTCTCTCGCTCTCTCTCTCTCTCTCTCGATCACCCACAAGCGCACTTTCACGCACACACTGTTCCCGGCCTCCCCATCAGTGATCGTGACAGTAATTACCTGCTCAGTGGAAAAACTAGTGACAGAGACAAAAAAAATAGTTATCAGGAAGACGGGTTCACGGTTCAAATCCCTCCACGCCCGAATCACCAGTTTGACAGAAGTGAGTTCCAGCGCCGTCTTTATTTCCCCGACCACGCTCATCGTTTTGACGACAGAAGTGCAACTCAGCAAGTATCTTGTTGACGGAACGTCGGCGCCGACTCCAGCTCTGAGGTTCTTAAGCGACAGTTTGGTACGTGGAGACACGAACGGCGACTTAAGAGCTGCTATTACCTTCAAAGACGGCAAATTACCAAAGAAATGAAGATCCTGACTCTAACTTTATTATTTATATCCCCATTAAGTCAGGAGTAGAAGGGAATCGCCATCGCCGCCACGGATCCTTCATGTTAACGATCGCAGTAACGCAGAAGTGTCGCGGATCACTGTCAGAGTTTATACCCGCACAGACATAAGCGCGAGGAAGAACTGGATTGATTTTTGGAAAAGGTCAGTTACCTATTTTCACAACTAGGGGGAGCTTTATCTGCATAATTTCTCAAATATATATGAATCCATTGGAGGAGATCTATCCTATATAAATATATTATTTTACTTTACTTTAGTTATTTTAATATCTTAAAAGATTTTTTATAAAAATACAATTTTTTAGACATCACTTCCTAAAGGTTTGTCCAATTTAATCCAAATTCCCCCAATATAAACCGCCTGGAGGAAATCTGATTTACATTTGTCATATTTTACTGTAATTGTCACAAAAAACACTTTTTGGTTAAAAAAAAATTCCCACGTAACAAATTTTCTTATCTGTAGATTTTCAACAACATGATCAATTATGTCCAAATGATCTCATATAAATCTCCACAAGGAGATTTATCTTATATATTTATTATTTCTCCCTAATAGTTTATGTTTTATTCACTAGGGGGAGCGTTTTAAGATATAATATGACATGGTATAAGATCAAATATGATACAATAAATAAGATAATAGAAGATAAGATATGATATGATAAATAAGATGAGATGAAGATGAAGATGAAGATGAAGATGAGATAAGATGAGATACGATAAATAAGATAATATAAGATAAGATACGATAAATAAGATAATATAAGATACGATACGATAAATAAGATTAGATGAGATGAGATGAGATGAAGATGAAGATGAAGATGGAGATGAGATAAGATATGATAAGATAAGTTAAGCGTATCAGTAAATGCAAACCAGTGCCAACAAACATGATAACATGATAATAAACGTATTGCAAATGATGATAATACTTTGAAGTAGTTTGATACTATAATAAAATATGTTGTGGAAAACGCAGTTTCTCTTCCGTAACTTCCCGACCATCAGTCCAACTGTGATGAAATTTATCTCCTGTGAATCGACTCCAGGAAATCTTTCTTGTTTTATTCTTGAACTCAGAAAAACAAGTTAAACTGTATTTATCTTCATCATTGAGTCACTCTGGGATCTGATCCTAGAACAGACTGATGACATCATAGAAATAGAAACATAAAACATTTGAATCTTCTTTAAAAGGCCTCAAACAAATGTTAA
>VRLP01007361.1:0-22258 GCA_009660295.1 Lophius piscatorius | reverse complement strand
ACTCTTCAAATTCTTTTCGATTTATATCTGGAGTTTGTATATCCGAATTCCCAGTTGTAGTAATGTATTCGATTTGTAATAATTTATTACGTAGCATTAAAGGGTATCTTATAATAATATTTTATCCATTTCATCCAATAATGGATAAAATGTTATTATAAATATACAGTAGTACATAATTTTAAGACTACTTGGTTTAATGGTGAATTAGACTGGCAGGCCCGGCTGCCCTCTGAGGTTCGAGTCTCGGCGAAGGAAATCTTTATTGCGCTCTCCCCGGGGGGCGCTTTCAATTTTCTGAGGCCACTATGCTGTTATCCACCCCGAAGTCCGACAGATTTGAATTCTTCATCCAAAAATTTTTTGAAACAAAAAAAAATAAAACATAGAATA
This sequence comes from Lophius piscatorius, assembly GCA_009660295.1. NCBI lineage: Eukaryota > Metazoa > Chordata > Actinopteri > Lophiiformes > Lophiidae > Lophius > Lophius piscatorius. The sequence goes on along the minus strand of VRLP01007361.1, from coordinate 21,865 downwards.
GAAAAGATAATTGAACAATTAATGATTCGATAACGTAATCTGAATATGCTTATACTGTATCCTTGGTGTTAGAATAAAGTAATACTTAGTCAATTAGTTTAAATCCTATGTTGGTTAAAGATTTGATCAATATTATGCTAGGAAAGATGCTAAAATTCTATTAAAGTTGGAAATGAATGACGATATGCATCATACGCAAAATAATAATACTCTGAACATAAGGCAAGATAATATTAAATTTATATAAATATTAAGACCACATAGTACAGGTATATATTGTGTTTTAAATAATTAATTGACTAAACCGTGATTGTTCACAGTCGTTAGGGAGCAGTGTATTATTATTAAAAGATTTTATAAAAAAATATATGAGATGTTAAAAAAAACGATCGGGAGAGTAATTTTTTAATAAAACTTTTATTTATAAAAACTTTCTGGCTGACTGTGGTTTACCTTCTTTGTGACTTTCGATTCTTGAAACTAATTTTAATTTGTATTTCCTGGACATTATTGTAGTTGTATCAACTTAATCTTATCTTGTGCTCTAAAATATGATTGGTTTGATATATGGTTCAATTATCATTTTATCGTATTTAATGGGATCATTACTTTCTTCTTGATATAATATTGGTCAAACCCTTAATAAATACAAGGATTGTAACCACAGCAATTAAGCACTACCTTAATCTCGTATTTAAATCGTCGTATAAAACATGTTAACGCTATGTTATCAAACCATAACCCACTCACATAGCTTCTCTTTATTAATTTTGTTTGTAAAAGTTTTTTGACGAGTTATTTAAATCTTTCCGTTTGATATTTGGTTACCATCTCACGGTTCTTGTGAGATAAGTAGTATTTTCTAATCGATTCAGAATCGTTGGTCCGTACGTTGATAAAAGTTCCGGATTAACCTTCTATAACATGCCAAATTTTTTTAGGGTTAAAAGTGCCCCTAGGGATTATAATTTCAAATAATAACAACTGGTTGTTATTGTTTCAAATACTGAAATAATGTATAATTGAGGATACATGTTTTTTATGTAAACGGCGGAAGCTATTAGATGTCTATATCACTAACGAAAATAACACATAACTATCTTCGGAAAAAATATATTAATTGCGTGAATATCTATCTATATGAGACATAGGGTTTAATATATGAATATATTAATATATTATGTTTATATTCAGATGTCTTAAATTTGTTTTCTTTTAATTAATTATTTAAATCTATAAAAATAGAATATAAATAAAATTTAGTATTTTCCTCAACTTTATTTTTTATTTATAAAACAAAATATGGATATCGTAACACAAATATGAAAATAAATGAAGCCAATTTCGGTCCACGTAGTATAAGAATCTGGAGATCATGTTCCTATATTTTAGCATAATACCGAAGAAAATACTTGTTTTAAAAACACAAAATCCAACCAAAAATATTAATAAAAGAAGTAAAATTTTAAATATTTTTATTTTGACTTTTAAATAAATTAACGCACTTAAATACAAAATTTCAAGAAAACCCCAATGAAATCCCGAGAAAAGTTATTTTGTTAATACTCGCAATCTTTGTGATATTAGGAATAACTGTTGGACTATCTTGTATCTTTAAGAATTAAAATGGCAAAAAATCTAATGATACAAAATAAAATATGAAACGAATACTTATAAAAATATTAGGCATAGATTCAAACAAAGATAGTAAACTTGTTGATGATATGTGCGATTTGATCTTGAAATGTGAATATAATAATTTGAGAAAGGATTGTATAAAATGGGAGCCGCGCGCGCACCGCGCAGTACGTGCACTTGTGTTCGAATCCCCGCGAAACCAAATATTCCTATATTGAATAAGAAATAAATTTTATTTAATAATTTTTATCCCACTTCTTAAAACTTTTTTAATTTCTTGAGATTTCTTGTTTTTTATTTCATAAAATTGTTTGCAAGAATTTTATTTACTTCATATATATCATCTTCATAAAAACCATCTAATTTTTTTTGGTATTTATATTTGATATTTGTATATTACAATCTTTATCCATTCTTTTAATATATTCTTTTCTCACAAAAGTAAATCCATTGAAACTCGAATTTGTATTTTCATTATTACATTGTGTCATTATATTATTTTCTGCCTGTCGGTTATAAAATAATTCAAACGGATTCTTTAATGTCGAGAAATGCATGATTTTGGTACAATTAAATGTAATTTTAGAAAAATATTTGGCCAATTGCTTTTATTGTCCTTAATGTTTTTTTATTTATAATTCGTGTTAATGTTTGGTTAAAACCTTCAACCTATCCCTTTGATTGAGAATGTCTTGGTTTACCAAATATGTGTAAAACTTTCCAATTTTTCCATAATTCCTCCATATGGTAATTTTTAAATCCAAGCCATTATCACTTTGTATTATTTACGGTGATCTGTTTAAATAAAATAAATTTTCTAATGATTCAGTAACAAATTCAGTTTTTTTTTATTTTTTAATGGATAACAAAAAGTAAATTTTGTGCAAATATCAATAATCGTTAAAATCCATTTATATTCTTCTTTCATACATATAAATGAAATTATTATTTTTTATAATATAAACTAAAAAAAGTATATTTCCAATATTTTTAATTCGGAAAATTTCATTTTATCAAAGTTCGAATCCCTTTAACACATCAATTATTGTTTTGATCTAGAAGAATACTTGTTGGTTAGAAAATAATTAATCTATTTTAGCAAATACTGACCAACTCAATCAAATTAGCCATTTTCGTTATACTGAATTTTGCTTTGAAAAAAATTTGTGTGAGGGATTTGAACATATAAGTTTTGTAATCTGATTACATTCTTATAACCCCGATTTGGATTAACATTATAATTTCCATCTAAATCATAAAACTAAATATCCAGCCCTTCCAAATGTCACAGAACTTTGAGGAGGAGATGAATGAAAAAATAAAAGAAAAATTAACATTGAAAGAGGATAAAAAGAACGTAATAGTTATTCATGGCCCTAGCTGTTCTGGAAAAAGTACATTTGCCAACAATCTTAAAAAAGTCTTAGACGAGCAAAAGATATCAAATATCCTAATAAATTTAGATCGCTATTATAAAACAACCACACATAGAAAGGAAAATAAATATTATAATTTTGACAATCCCGGTGCATTGGATTTTGATAAAGCATTTGAAACATTGAAAGCGATCGATGACGATTTAGATCAAATTCCATTATACGAGGCGGACTTTGTCGAGGAAGTGTTAAAAGGTCCATTTTTCATAAAGAATTTTAAACCTCGCGTTATTATATTTGAAGGTTTATATTCATTTAACCTTTTTAATGACAAGTCTTTCAATATAAAAGAATTTAGCCCATTTACGAATGAATGTTCTGACAAATTAATACATCTCTACGAATATAATAACTTTTCTGTTTTAAAAATAAGGTTTACTGTTGATGAAGAATTACAATATCGGAAAAAAGTAGAGCGAGATGTTGAAGAAAGAAGTCGAACATTAGAATTTGCAATGAAACAGTTTAAAGAGCAAACTCTTCCAGCAACAAAGAGGTGGGTGAATTTAAAAGATTTTACAGAAGACATAACCATTTATAATGGTAATTTTAAAACACGCATGGTCGAGAACTTAATTAAAAGTATTATATGTTTTCTGGCTCCTCAAGAAGATTTAATAGTTCAGAATAATTTAACTTGTTATCATCAAGAAAAATACGAAAAAAATCTCTAGTTGAAAAATATTAACGAAAATAAAAGTCGAATTTTATAGTACTAATTTAAATATCTTTCTAATTATAAGCTATTTATGCTTTTGTAATATAATTCCATTTAACATTTATGTTCTCCATATTCTATTTAATTACATATATCAAAACTTTGCAATATTTACACCTGATACTATTTTAAAACATATAGTTAGTTACAGGTAGAATGCTCTATAATTATATTTAATTGTTACATCAAAGGATAAAATAATCATATACATGATGGCATATTGTTTCAATTATAATAAATGACCAAATAAAATAGTTATCAAATGAATTTAAAAAGTGTATGTCCGTAATACTTTTAGAAGATGCTCACTGAGTAACACTTTTTATTCAAGGGTATATTTTGTTGAAGATTATCTGTAATACAATACAATATCTGGAATTACATTTATTCTAATGGAATTCCAATATATATTATTCTTTATTATATTCGATTCGACATTTTTGGGTTTTAAGGCATGTGAAAAAATAACCTCTATGGATGAAATGATTGTTACAACAAAAGTCAAATTACTTAGTAAATGTGTTGATACTTTTGTGTTTGCTAATTGCCCAATGAACATAGGTATATTAAAAAAATAAAGTTGATGTTCAAAATATAAAAAACTAGTCGTTTTGATAGATAGAAATCGTTCAAAAGGAGATATTTGGCGATGTTATAGATATAAATGCAGAAATAAATCGAGTTCGATTGTAAAAAATTCGTTATTCGAGAGAACTAAAATACCTCTTACAATAACTAGAAGAATAATATACGAAATCTGCACTTTTTCATCGTATAAGAGTATAATAAATGAATATAATATTGATTATTCATCAATTAAAACAAATGTTGAACTTTTAGTTAACATCTTTGATAATAAATACAATAAGAGAATAAGAGGTGATAAGATCTGGGTAGAAATCGATGAACCGTGCATTCCTAAAAGGAAGTACAATAGAGATGGAGTTTTAAAAAATATATGGCATATAGATGATATAGATAGAGAAGGTTCAGAGACATTTTTCGAGGTTAATCGAAAAAGAATTCAACAAAACTTAAAAACATTATAGAAAAACATGTAAACGATGGTAGCAAAATAATAACAAATGGCTTGCAAGACTATGATAATATCAATAAAAACAAATATGAGCATTTTATGGTAAATCACAAAAAATATTTCTTTGACCCGGAAAACAGTGACGTCAACACACAAAAAATTGAATAAACATGGTCTTGGCTCAAAAAATACTTAAAGAAACAACATTTAAAATCAGAAAAGTCGATAACAAAACATATAAAAATATACTTTTTCCTAAAAAGGAAAAATTTTAAGTTTCATGAAATATTAACAGATTTAGAGATAAAATATTATTTTTTTGAACCTATTTCTGTACTTTTTTTTCTAATCTATCCTATTTTTTCACATGCCTTAAAACCCAAAAACGCCTTCGATTCTTATATTTATTCTACTCCCATTATGAATTTATTTACTTCAAATTCATTTAAATATTTTTGACATTCTTTAATAAAAGTTAATTTCCATTTTTATGTAAATTTACTTACAAGTATAAATCTTATTTTAAATGAAAATATATAAATATACTTTTACATACTTATAAATATTGATATTAAATAAAAAATATAAATAGTTTGTTTTAATTTTAAATAGGGCTTAAGATTTTTTGATAATATGAAGCTTGAGTGGATGTATCTCCTGGTAATAATAAAAATACTGAATAAAATAAATATTATTTTTAGAACGAGTATTATAACCTGTAATCCATTTGAATCAAAAGAGATAATTTGATTAAGAATATTTAATATAATATATTTAAACTAAATTTTATTTCTTTTTATTTTTTCCCTCCATGATAACATTTTCATGGGAAAAGAAATATAAAAGAACTTGGGAAGAAAATGAAAATATTATTGAAAATGAGAAGGATAAAGGTGATATTAAAGTTGTCGATGGATATAAAAAGAGCTTAATCAGGCATTTTCATATTCTTATAGATAGTTCTTCTTCAATAGAAGATAATGATTATTTGCCCAGTATCAGATTCAATCTTATTAAAGCCTTAAAAATCTTTGTTGAAAATTTTAAAAATGAAAATCCACTCTCATATTTAACAATTTCAAAAATAAAAGATAATAAAATAAGTAAAATTATTTCAGGAAATGATAATGAGATAGAAAAACTTTTGAATGAATGTGGAAATGGTGATTTCGATGTAAATTTATTTTTTAATACGGTAGAAATATTAGATAATGAATATAAAAAAGAAATATTGATAATAACCAGTTCAATAAACACAAAAGATAAAATCAATAATAAAATATTCAATAATTTAATACAAAATAATATCAAAATACATTTTATAAATATAAAAGGAGAAGTTATGCTTTTTAAAAATATATCAGAGATTACAAATGGAAAATATATTGTTCCAATAGATTATGATCATTTTTTATCGCATATTTTAGATTTTACAAAACCTTCTACAGTCAATGTAAAAAACATGGTAGAACTTATAAAATTTGGATTTCCAACGTTATTGGAAGAAGAATCCATATGTGCTTGTCATTTAGAAATAACAAAGACAGGATATCTTTGTCCTGTTTGTAATACAAAATTATGTTATCTTCCTATAAAATGTACTATATGTGCTACTCAATTAGTATCTACTCTCAATTTAACAAAATCTTTATTTTATTATCAGCCTCTTAAACCTTTTAATATTTCCACGGGTGTATGTAAAATTTGTAACGAAAAGGGAGAAAGTATATGTGATCAATGTAAAAATATATTTTGTTATGAATGTGATAAATTTCTACATGAAAATATTAACTTCTGTCCTTTTTGCTCTGAAAACAATGAAATATAATATAAAATATTTTCCATGGATATTTTTTTTAAAAAATAAAATTATAAATAATATTTTATGTGATGTTTTAAAACCATTTATTTTTATTTTCTATTCCTTTTTACCAATCATTCATACTCTTTATTACATAAATACTCTCAACTAATCAATTTTATCTCTTTTTAAATTTTTTTAGATTAATAACTTTTGTTAATAATATTTTATTGGTTAAACGATTATTTGATATATAAAAATATCATTATATAAATTTTTTTTTGTTTTCTATTAGAGAGGAGAATAAAATTTTCCATTCATTTATTATTATGATATATATTTAAAAATATACAAAATCTTTTTCCTCATCTTTGTTTCTAAGGATAAAAACCTAAGTAAAAAAATTATACAACATATCGTTTTATTTACTCAGCTCTATTTAAATGTATTTTTTAATAATACTTTAATTATTATCAAAGTTTTTTAGCCGATTGCAATTCACCGTAGTCTGAGATCGTTGATTTAACAAGAGAAAGGATTACAAAATTGAATAACTAAATGTAATATTAGATATATTTAACATTAAAGTTACATTAATTAACATATGCCACATGAAATATATATTTCAAACTATAAAACATGGTTTTAACAAAAATTAAGATTTTATATCCAAAGAAAAAAAGCTTTAAAAATGTTAAATACATGATTAACTATTATTTATAATTAAAAAATGATAATTTAACTAATAAATATATTTATTTAATATCTATTTTCCAACTCACTTATAATTATAGCTATTATAGTATTTAATTCGATTTTTCCTTCTGTTTTATATCTAGGAGATTTTTTTATTTTTTCTAAACAGACCGGTACGATATCATCCCTATTTATATCACTGAGATTAATTATTTTTTTATATATTGTACAATAATTCATAACAAATCGCGATATTGTATTATTTTCGATATTTAGTTTTTTTATCAATCTGTTTAATTTATGGATTAATAAAATCTTAATTGTTTTTATATAAAAAACACATGCTTCTTCTATCAAATTGACAATATTTACTTGGAATATTTCATTACCGCTTTCTACCGTAACCAAATCTTCAAAATATCCATAATTAATCGAATCACTAATAATATGTTCTTTTATATTATTATCTTCAAATTTTTCATTCGGGAAAGAATTACAATAATTACATTGATAAAAAGATGTTGTTTTATTCATAGGAAAATTGAATCTTTCTTCTAAATTTTCGAATTCATCTTCTAATTTCTTGCATCCTGTATTGAAAATGACTTTTATTATCCAAGAATATGCTTCTAAATCAGTATTATTTTTTATCGAAAAATCAACATTATTTTCAGGTATAAAACATTTTTCTTCTAATCCTAGGTTTTTATTCTGATTATTTGGTTTTTCGTACATAGCACTGAAAACAGAATTGAAAAATATTAGAATTAAAAAATATATCTTTATCATATGGCTGTTATTTATAGAAATATATTTTTATGTACTAAAAAGGAAAAATAATCTAAATCAATAAAATTATATTCAGATTGATTGTTCAAGAATTATTAGAATAGGTTTATATTCGGTATCATTTATATTTACTTTATATAGCTATTATATATTATATATCATATTTTATTTTTTTAAATTTACAATCAAATGATTACTATTGATATTTTATCATAATGTTTATCTTTCAACTATTATTTTTGTTTATTAAGTATTAATACATGGTATTTTACCCTATAACTTCTGAAAACAGACATTAATGTATAATCATATTAAGATTTAAATTAATCTTTTGAGTAGATATTTCATAAATAAAAATATTTATTAAGATTCTCCTTCATATTCAAAATGAAAATCTTATCCAACACAATTTTTTGTGGAGAATTTAACATATTAATTCGCTATTTTTAAATAACACTTTTATTTACAGGAAACTCTTAATTGTTTGGTATTTACCATGGACTACGGTACTTGCTTTTTAAAAATCATTCAAAAGAACATGATCGAAATAATTACTCAAAAAAGATTCCAAAGAATTATTTAAATTATAGGATTCATATGAATATATCTGATAAAATAATATACATACATTATTATAATATTTATTATTATTATAAATATTAATTTTAATACATCAGAATCTATATATCGATTTAATCAATATTATGCCACGAAAAAATTAGAAATTCTATTAAATCTTACATATTAATTCAATATAACATATAAAGATACATAACATAAAATAATATATTCAATTATTATACATATTAAATCCAATTAATATCAATCAATATTGTAATTCTATTAAAACAACAATATTTTGTTATAAGCATATAACAGGCTATCATATAATTTTTATAAAAATAGAAATATTATACGATAAACGATAATAAATAAAAAAATCTAAGAGAATAAAGATTATACACAAAATAATTGTAGAACATATAAAAATTAAAAATGATAATAAAATAATTAACTAAATAAAAAATTATTTTTATTTTCTATCAAAGGAAAAGAAAGTCTTTCACTTTCTTATTAACAAAAAAATTATTACGTAATTGTATATCATAGAAATTTATTTATATTTTAATTATATAATTTTTACCCTCTTAAATGAAATTTTACACACCATTTCAAGTACAGACCATTCATCGTCTAGGACCCAGAAATTATAATATTGATTTTAAACAATCTCTCACACCTATGTGTATACTTAACAATTATGCAGAATTATCATATTTTCTTCGATATTTAAAACCATTGGAAGAAATACCTACTATTAGTGATATAACTGTTTTTAAAGTTGGAATTCTTCCATTGTGGGAAGATGAGAGTAATATAGCTGGGTGTAAATGGATTATAAAACTAAAAAGAGAAGTATGTATGCGTTTATTTGAAAAATTTCTGATACGAATGTGTTATTCTAATTTTAATACTTTTGATATCAATGGTATTGCACTGAGCATAAGATCGCAACACGTGATATTTTCAGTATGGAGTAAATATACACCAGAAAATGATCAACATAAAAATATTGTAAAAGAAATAAAAGAAACGTTGGGTATTGAGTTTTTTGTTAGTGTAGAATATAAAGATAATGATGAATCTTTAAAGGATAATAGTTCATTCAGAAATACAAGGACAATGAAAGTAATGAAATAAAAAGTAATAATGAAATATTATTTTTTTACGTTTAAAATTATATTCTTCTCTAATCTAAATTATTTTTTACGTTTGGAAGTATTTTTAAAATAATAAAATATTTTTTATATCATCTCAATATAAAACATTTTATTCATATTTTTTATTTTATTACATTTGTTTCTAAATATTTTATTTTCTACCAATCATTCTTTTAATTCTTTTACAATATCAAAAATATTTATTTATAAGCTTCTTCATTATAACTGTATCCTATTATGAGCTATTTTTATATCGACGAACAGACTGAATTTAAATTATATAAGAGAATAAAAGAGCAGTTGAATTGGAAGAATGGTATTTCTAGGAATATATCAGAGTTAAAGAACTATTGTTATTATGGGTATTCTAATAATGAATTGCGTCCGAAATATTGGAAGTTGTTTTTAAATTATCTTCCTGATAATAAGTTTAGGACAGAATATTTTTTAAAGGATAGGAGGAAATCGTATATATATTATACACAGAGAATAAAAAATGGTTGTAATGTTGTAGAAGATGATATGAATAGAACAATATTATTTCCAATGGATGAAAATATAGAAAACGAAAAAAAGGAATGTTCAAAAAATATAAATTCTACATCGGTATCTTCTGATGATATGGATTATCAGGATAATACTTCTCCAAATGAAGATAAATCTATGGATGAGCCAGAGTATACAGATGATAATCTTCTCACTGATAACCTTCCTAATCCTACTCAAAATATGTATTACAAGAAATGTAAATTTTTAGATTCTATTGTATTCGATGGATCAGAAACACACAGGGATGTTATTAAACGTATACTGCTGACATATAAATCTACTAATGTTACTATAGGCTATGTTCAAGGAATGAATATGCTACTTATACCTATATATTACGTATTTGTAAATAGTTCGGATATTGAAGATGTAAAATATGCTGAAGCCGATGCATTTTTCTGTTTTCTAAATCTTATGTGTGAAATCGGCGACTGCTTTGTTCCGGGATTGGATTTCGATCAACAATTAGGAATAAAAAGAAAATTAGAAGCAGTGATAGAAATATTAAAAGAATATGATAACGAATTATACAATAAGCTTTTAGACAACAATATTTTAGAATTACCATTCCATTTGCGTTGGGTTACCATATTATTAGCCCATGAATTTTCAATTGACGAAACAATAATTTTATGGGATAGGTTGTTAGCAGATATAAACAGATTTGAAATGGTACAATATTGTTGTGTGGGAATATTAGTATTATATAAAAATGAAATAATGAAAAATACACATGATAAAATTATGGAAATACTACAAGATATTAATGTAGATGATGTTTTAAAAATATTTTATATAGGAGATGAAATACGAAGGAAAATTAAAAGTAAAACACCAAAATAACACAAAGTAAAATATACTGGAATATTATACTATCTAATAAATAAACAATTATTTAATATCAAAATATTTCACAAAAAATGAAACGGTAATATATAAGTAGAATTTTTTTTCGATCTTCTAATAGAAAACTAAAATTTAGATTAAGAATTTAAGAAATCAATAGTTTTGAACAATAACCAAACAAAATATATTGACTAGAATTAAAATTTTATTATTAAAAATTTATTTATAATAAGAAAATAGTTATTTATTCAATTATTTTACAGTTATTTATTCTTGGTTACAAGAGATTCTTTATTTTTCCTATTATTTTAAATAAAGTAATTGGTTTCGTAAATGTATACTTAAACATAAAATAATATTTCTTGTTTTAATATTTACTCTAAAATTAGCCAATAAACTATTTTTCTTGTTTCCCATCAAAAGAAAAGAAATATTTCGTTCACAAAAATAAAAAATTACCAATAAAATCAATAATAAAATTTATATTCTAATAAAAAATATTATATATTTTTAATTCTTAAAACGATATTTCATTGATTTCCAATAAAAAATACTATTTGATGTTTTTTGCTTTTAAAACCAACAATTATATGACAATTGTTACATTTTAATATTCTATTCAATAAAATACATTCTTTATCATTTATTTATGATATCTGATATATAATTTGATAATTCCAATTATCAGTCTTGGTATAAAACAAAAACTTTTTGCACGATTTTAACATGGCTTCGGAAAGGAAAAGATTAGAAGCACTTTCAGAGCTTTATAATTCCGAAAAAGCATATTTAGATGACTTATATATGTGGGAAAAGTTTAAAAAATATTTACTGAATTGCAAATCTTTGACCGTAAAAAGGAGATATGATCTTGCAGAATTAACTTTTATTAATACAGAGAGTATAATAAAATTACATGAAAGTATATTAAAAGATATGATAATGAGAAATAAAGAATGTTATATAAAAAATAATATGGCTTTGGATGATAGTGGGGATTTATTTAGTGAAGAAAGTAAAGAACAGAGTAATAATGGTGATGATCATAGAAAAAGAGTGGAATATAAAATCGATGTAAAAAATCCCGATATATTTAAAAGTTTGGAATATTTTTCTATCTATGATAACCATTTTGAAAAATTTTCGGCATATAAAGAATATGCGTATAGACTTCCTAAAGGAGAATTTGAAATTGAAAAAGAAAACGAAATAAATTCACAATTTAAAAATGAAGTAGATGAGTTTTTTTATGAGAATAAGATATCGGATCTTGGTATTAGACATTATATATTCAGACCAACACAAAAGCTACCTAGGTATGCTATGTTATTTAAAGCTATTCAAAAAAATGAGAAAGATACAGAATATTCTGCAAAAATTGCGGAAACATCTAACAATATAAGAAGCTTAACAAAAGCAGTAGATAAAATATTTGGAGATATGAACAATTATTTCAAATTATACAAGTTATCTAAAGAGCTAAGATATATTCATGAAATAGAAAATAAAATGCCTTTAGGATTATTTTCAAGAAAGAGGAAATTTATAAGAGAAGGTGAGGTATTTGCAAAAAATGAATTTATTAAACATCCAAGAGAATTAAGATTTTTATTATTTGATCATATTATACTTTTATGTGATGTTATATCACAGTATATGGGAGAAGCAAAATATATAGTAAGTGAACCATTAGTTTTAGTTAATTATGTTGTAATAGATAAAAGTATAGGATACATACCTGATGATTCATATATAAAACAATTATATCCATTATTTTTGTTAGAAAAAGGGGAATCTAAGATTACCAGTTTGTTTTTTAAAGATGTAAATCTCAGAAATTTATATTTTGCTGATATTAAAACAGCAATCGAAAAAGCTAAAGCCCTTTTCAGTGAAAAAATAACATTGCGAAAACTGACTAAGATTTCTAATAAAGAGATTGAATATTGTTGCACAGGAAATATAAATTTTAATGAAAGAAAATCTATAAATATTTTAGCACAATCTAGACAGAATTCTCAGATAGAACATGATGAAAGCATTGGAGAAACAGAAGAAACAGAAGAAACGGAGTACGAAGATTCCGCAATGAAGTCTGATTTATCTTTACAATCTGAAAATGATAATTTAAACCAGGAAACTGAAGAGTCAGAATCAGAAGAAGATAATACTACAGAAGAGAAAAAGAGTCTTGATACAGAAAAAACAAATGAAGAAAGAAATTCGACAGAAATAACGAATACTGAAAAAGAGAAAAAGAATCTTGATACAGAAAAAATAAACGAAGAAAAAAATTCGACAGAAACACTGAGTATTAAAGAAAAGGAAAAAATAGAAGAAAATTTACGTTCAAAAGAATATTTGGAAAGACAAGTCCCTTTTAAAAATCGTAATAAAAAAATTACACTTTCAAAACCAAAAGATAATACAGAATCTAAAGAGGAGGCACCACAAAATATTAAAGAACAAGAATCTAAAAATGAGAATAAAGAGATTGAAAATGAAATCGACGAAACAGAAAGTAAAAAGAATCTTGATACAGAAAAAACAAATGAAATAAAAGAATCTAAAAATGATAATAAAGAGGCTGAAAATAAAATGGAAGGAACAAATGACAACAAAGAAATTGAAAACGAGAAAATAGAAACAAATAACAACAGAGAAGTTAAAAATAAGAACGTAGAAACAAATGATAATAAAGAAGTTAAAAACGAGAACGTAGAAACAACAAATGAGGGAAAAACTGAAAATGACAACGCAAAAACAAAAGAAATAGAAGAATCTGAAAATGATAATAAAGGAACTGAAAATGAGAACGTAGAACCAAACGACGAGAAAAAAAAATCTGAACCCAAATTAAAAGGTGGAAACCCTGACAACTTCTCAGAGTCCAAGTCCATAAAATTACACAAAGATGACAATCCTTCAAAAGAAAATGGTAAAGAAGACATTAAAGACGATATTATCGATAATACAGGTAAAAACAATAAAATAATAGAAGATAAAAAAACATTACGCCGTAAAGGATCGAAAGGTGTATCATTTTTAAAAGAACCACAAATTTTATTAAAACCCAAATTAGAAAATATATCGGATGAAACAACAGATGGCAATAATAAAATAAAATTGCATATGACACCACAATTAAAAAAAAGTTTACAAGATGAAACTAAACCTGTACCCAACCCTGCCAAACCTGCAAAAAAACCTAAATCATCAAGCCGTAAATACATTATGTTAGGTCCGACAGATTCTAAAAAAGGAATAGGTTTGGCAAAAGGTAAAAATATAGAATATGTGGATGAGCCATCATTGATAGCAAAACCAGCAAATGAAAAATTTTTAAATGTAAAAGGTAGAAAATTAGCTTCTAAAGATAAAACATCAGAAGAGGATATGAACGAGGAAACACCTCAAATAGTACAACCACCAGTTACATCACAACGCAGAAGAAAATCTGGCTCATCTTTTGGCGCATCTTTATTACCAAACTTCTTTTTTAGAAAGAAAGATATAATTAACGAACAATCATTTAATAAATTAAGTGGAGATTTTACAAAATCAATAAAAAATAATGAATCATATCTCATTTACAGTACAGAAGATGGTATTTATAAAAAAACAAAACAAGAAACTATAAGAATAGGAGACGGTCCATCAGAAAAAATAATATATGATGTAAAAAATAATATCATAATCTACTTACAAGACACCTTACTTTACGTCTCTAATTTCCAACCAACAAGTACCCAACTTTCACCCGTTTTTATTTGCGATAACATAACCAATTTCTTCTACGGATCCACCCTAGATAAAAATATCATAGCAGCCCTTAAATTAACCTTAGATAACACATCTTCCATTGTTTTATTTTCACTTGAAGAAGAAAATGACGTAATCTCCGTAAAAATCCATCGTACACTTTACATAGGTTCACTCATCTACCATATCTGTTTCCTTCAAAACAAAATGGTAGTTGCCTGCAAAGATTTTGAAATTGTAGACTCCGATACTCTTAAAACCCAAGAACTTATAGATTCACTAGATCCAATCATACCATATTATTTCCAACACACAGATACATACCTTGCCAACTCTATGCATACACTCTCCCATAAAACCTTTCTAGTTTGTTACGACCAATTAGCATTTATAATAGACTCATACGGAAGATCCATCCCACACCATAATATTTTTCCATACACCTCACCCAAATACGTAAAAACATATAAAAAATATCTAGCGATAATAACCGAAGAAGATATTCTAATATACGATATGAAAACATCAGATTTGCTTTTCCGCGATAAACAAAAAAATATGAGGTTTGTAGATGGAACAGAAGAATTGATAATGTATGACGATATGTATCTCTATAAAATAATGATTAAATAAATGTATTAATGTTATGACGTAAATATAATGATGATATATTGAATAAATATTGTATTATATCATTTTATTTTCATTTGTTGTATTATTTTATTTTTTTATTTAATTACATTAAATCATTTTATTCATTTAATTATTATATCATCATAATTATTTTATTTTATTATTCTTTTTCATTAAATCATAATTATTTTATTCTACGATCAATTGTTTTATAGATTTTGATAAATAAAATAATATTTTACCCATTATGCATCAAGATAACAATAAAACTCACAACACACATACAAACACCAACAACACTATTACTAAGAACAATTACAAATGGGAAACACCATTATCTAATAGATTACTATTCTCAGATGTATTTTGTTATAACAATGAAATACCTTTTCGTTTAGTTTTATACAACAACGAATATAAAAATAATACAAATAATTATAATTTAATATTAGAATACTTAGGTACATCATTCCTATCATTGTATACATATTTTAATATCTCAATAAATAATAAAGATAAAGAATATTTCTATGAATTTAATAGATGGGATAATAGCTTTGAAATAAATATAAACAAATTCTATAACCTAACCCATACTAACCCTAATAATACAGATTGTGAACCTACTTTATCAATAGCTATAAATATTAGAATAGAAGATAAATATGATTCATATACATATACTAATAGAGTAGGATTAATAAATTTAGGTGCAACGTGTTATTTTAATTCTCTAATACAGGTATTATATAATATTAATTATTTTAAATACAAAATATATTCTATAGTAAATAATTGTAATGATAATAATAATAAAGATAATAATAAAGATAATAATAATAATACTAACATCAATAACAATATCAACACTAATAATAATGATACTAATAATAATACTAACATCAATAAACCCATAACAAACAATAAAACACTAACCCATCATAACCCTAATAAATCTATAACAAACAAACCTATAATATATAATTTATATAAATTATTTAAAGCATTAGATAAATCTACCAAAGCTATAAATCCATTAGAATTTTTAAATAATACAAAAATAATAAAAAATATACACGAGCATGAAGATATAGATGAATTTATGAAGAAATTATTTGATATAATGGAGAAAGAACTAAAAGATGATAATAAACATATAGATTGTAATAACAATAAAAATAAAAGTGATAATACACATATGAATGATAACAATAAAAATATAGATGATAACAATTCTATTATTACAACAGATAATGATGATACGAATAAATCTAATACAAAAAACAATACTCCTACATTCTTAGATGAAATGTTTATGGGAGAGATAGAAAATTATATTAAAGCCTCCTGTGGATGTAAAAGTACATTTATAGAAAAATATTATGATATAAGCATAGAGATAAGAGACCCTTTTAAAATCGACGAAGAGTATGATAATAACGATATAGAAGAAGATGAAGGATATCAAAGTGATAACATTAATAATATTAATAATATAGATACTACTGATAACAATAATATAAATAATAATTATGATACCATAACCCATACTAACCCTAATAATAATATATATAAATCATTATATAATTATACTCTACCTACTATACTTAATGAAAACAATAAATACAGATGTGATACTCATGGTCTAGTAGATGCAGAAAAAGGATTATTATTTAAAAGTCTACCAAATGTATTATTTATTCTTCTTAAAAGATTTAGTATGGATTATAATACATTTATGTTAGAGAAGGTAAATGATTATTATGAATTTAAAGAGATTATAGATTTTAAAGAGTATATGAGTATATACAACAATGATAATAATAATAAGGATAAGTGTGATGATGATAAAGATAATAATGATATAGATAGTAACATAGATAATAATACTAAATATAGATTATATGCAGTGATAGTACATTCAGGTACTATTAGCGATGGTCATTATTATTGCATAATAAATAAAAATAATAACAAAAGTAAACATGATAATAATAAGGATAATGATGATATTACTAACAATAAAGATAATGATAATACTACTACTACTACTAACAATAAAGATAATAATATTAAATATATAAAATTTAATGATCATATAGTTACTAATATAACAGATATAGAAGCTATAGATAATAATTATGGAGGTATACATAATTATAAAAAATATAATAAAATACATAGTGCATATTCATTGGTGTATATCAAAGATAGTTTATATGATGAAATAGTAAATTATAATATAGATGATGATCATGATAGTGATTGTGGTGATGGTGGTAATATTAATATAGATGGTAATGATATAAATGATAATGATACTACTAACAACAATACCAATACTACCAATACGAATAACAATACTACTAATGATAATATAAAATATATTAATTATATGGATACTATCAATGTATCTACTATAGGATTAAATCTATCATATGATTATCCTAGATTACCATATAAAAAAACATCTATCAATAATATATTACAATCTTATAATAATGAAGATAATAATATAGAAGATAATATAAATGATAGTAACATAACCTATACTAACCCCAGTAATAATAAAACTATTAGTAATAAAAAATATAATTATATTGGAATATTAAAAGATAGAATATATTTTTATAGAAAAATAAATAAGGAATATAATAATAATTATTATTTTATATATTCTACTAATGAATATTATAATCTTTATGAAGATGATAATAGTAATATATGTGATAAGGATAATGGTGTAAGTGATAAGAGTAATAATATTGATAACATAAATATTAACAATAACAATAATCAATCGATTAATACTACTAATATAAGTACTACCAATAATCAAATTAAGAATATATTAATAGTAATAAAGAAATATAATAATATAAATAATTATTGTAAATATACATATATACCATCATTAACTATAATTGATTATATGGTAGTAGATAGTAATAAAAATATAATAGAATATAATAATTATTTCTTAGAGAGAAATAAAGGTAAAGAATATAATTTATATTATGAATATGTTACAGATAATGATAATAGTAGTATAAGTGATAATAATAATAATAGTAATAAGAATTATAATAGTAATGATAATAATGCTAATAATTATAATAAGACTACTAAGAGTAATAATGATAATATAACCTATACTAACCCTAAGAAAAAACATAAAAACATAAATAATTATTATAGAGATAATTTATCTTATTCTATAAAAGATATAAATATGAATAAATCTTTTAAAGATAATAATATTAATAATGGTAATATAATTATAATTACAGATAATAATAATATAAACAATAATAATTGTTATAATGCTATAACTAACACTATAACAAATATTAATACTAATACTATAACAAATACTAATATTATAACGAATATAAAAGAGTATTATAAATATATATTAGATAGAATGTATATTAATTTTATTACTTATAAAGCTATAATACCTTTATTTATAGAAAGAAATAGTACGTATGAAGAAGTAAAAGATAGAATAAGAGAATATACGTGTAATAGAAAAATAAATATTAATAAATTTTATATTAAGCATTATCATAATAAGGATACGAGTAATACAAGTAATAAGTATAGTAATCATAGTGATAATCATAATACTAATATTAATACTGATAATCATAACAATCTAACCTATACTAACCCTAACACTAATACCAACACCAATACCAACACTAATAACCACACTAACATAAATAATATAACAATAAATGAATATAGAAAACATATAGATTATAATTCTATATCTTTATTTATTAAAGATACTTATAAAATAATATATATTAGTAATAGTACAATAGATTATAATACTATTAAACATATACATATAATGATAGTAAGAGAAGGAATGATAGTAAAAGAATTATTAAAAAAATATTTATCATTACATTGTAATTATAATATAGATAACAATAATTGTAATATAGATACTAAGAAGGATGATAATAATACTGGTAACATAACCTATACTAACCCTAACAATAATAATAAGAATAATGATAACATAACCCATACTAACCCTAATGATAACATTAACAATAATATAAATAATATAAATAATTATATGATAATAGATACTGTTAAGGATAGTAATTATATAAGAGTGTATAATACAAATGATATATTTAATTGTTATGGATTATTGGTAGTAGAAAAGATATCTAAATATATTAAATTATTATATGTTAAACATAATAATATAAATGATAATGATAGTTATAGTGATATAAGTAATAATGATATTAAGAGTATTGATAGTTATAAACATAGTAGTAAATATAATAAACATATTACCACTAACAATAAAACGTATAACGGTATAACTAATAATAACAATAATAATAATATAAATAATACTGTTGCTAATGAAATATTTACTTCTAAATATTCTTATATAGGATATCCTTTTATATTGAAATATAAAGAATGTAATACTCTTAAAGATATCAGAATGAAATATAAGATTACTAATAGATTTATAAATCAATATGATATAGATATAGATGATAATATATTATTAGATAATATAAATACTATTCTATATATTATTATATAATAGATATAATAGAAGTGATAGAAATAATAGAAGTATTACGTATTGCTATAATAAATATTACGTATTGTTATAATAAATATATATTATTTTATTATTACTTTTATTTATTACATTCTTATTCATTTAAATTCATTTAAATATAATTTTTAGCCTCATTGATGATTTCTTCGGGGAATCCTACTATCTTTGCTACGTGTAATCCAAAGCTTGTATTACATATACCATCTTCTAGTTTATATAGCATAATAACATCATTTTGATTTATGATGGTTTTTACTCTTTTATTGATTGTATTGAGTTTGCATACTTCGGGGAAATGGGTTGCGAAAAATGTTAGGGTTTTATTTTTTATTAAAAATTCGGAGACGGATAGTGCAAGTGCTAGGCCGTCTTTTGCGCTCGTACCTCTTCCTAGTTCATCTATTATTACCATACTTTGGTTTGTTGACATTCTGCAGATGTGTGCAATATCTATCATTTCATTCATGAATGTGGATATATTTTTACTTGCGCAATCGGATGCTCCGATTCTTATGAATATTCCATCTAAAATAGTTAATTCTGAGTATTCTGCAGGTACATAAGAGCCGATTTGTGCTAAAATACTTATTATTGCGCATTGTTTTAAAAATGTACTTTTTCCTCCCATATTTGGTCCTGTGATTACTATAAATTTGTTATTTATCAATGAAATATCATTTTTTATACAATCTCTTCCAACGAGTAAAGGATGAAAACTATTTTTTAAAATGTAATTTCCATTAAAAATCGGTTTAGAATATTCCGGATCTTTTACTTTTTCTGAAAATGCATTATAAACATCCATTACCGCTATCAAATAATTATATGCATCCATCGGTGCCAAATACTCTTTCAAAAACAACACCAACTCATTTTTAATTCTCCTTTCCAATTTTTTATATTCTTCCAAACATTCCTCCAACTTTCTATTCCACTCTTCCAATTCAAACGACGTAAATACCACACCACCCCTCAATACACTTTTTGGAACATATCCATTTTTCTTCAATATTTTTTCCATAGGACCATATTCTATTCTACTGATTTTAAAATTATAAATATCACCCACTTTTTCCAATTTTACCTTTTTATTTATTTTACAAATAGATTTATATAATATATCTATAGAATTATGAATCTCTTCCATACTTTTTATTAAAATACATATTTCTTCATTTATATCTTTTTTTAATATATATTCATTGTATTCAGTTTTTTCTATTTCTATATATTTTTCTATTTCTATTAATAATGGATAGAAATTATCTTCTAAAGATTTTAACGGTTGTATTAATTCAGAAAATATTTTATCTTCTATATCATCGTAGATAGAATTATTTTTAGAATTAGCAATCATATCTTTTGATGGAAGATCACTGTCCAATGTTTTAGGCGTAAACATACCATTATCAATGTTATCAGTTATATTACTATTGTTACTCGTATTATTGATACTAGTATTTTTATCATTATTATGCTTATTACTGTTATTACCATAATTATTATGTTTATCGTTATAATCATTGTTGTATAATTCTATTCCCATAACAATCCTATCTATTATCATAGGAATATTTTTTATAGAATAATATAATCTTACTATTTCTTCTATCGATATTCTATTAGTTTCTATT